>JAECUM010007053.1:0-58143 GCA_016617855.1 Megalonaias nervosa | reverse complement strand
TATATATATATATATATATATATATATATATATATATATATATATATATATATATTATGTATTTCATTTAATTTATATATCTTTATTCCAGAAAATCCAATTCAGCTGGTCTTTCGCAGAAAGGAAAATATTTTGAGAACATTCTCATCATTAGAACGGATACATGAGAGAGAGAGAGAGAGAGAGAGAGAGAGAGAGAGAGAGAGAGAGAGAAAACTATTGTAGCTAAGTACGTACTGGCCGTCAGAGTCATAGAGGACGGTTAGATGGAGGAAGATTACAGCACTAAAAAATATAAAGTAGAATGAAACGATATATTTAAGCGAAATATCGATTAAATTCTGATCCCATCATAGAATGAAATAAACTCCTTTCGTCATGAGGTCTTACGGAGCTTTTTGATTCCTACGAAGTGTATATAATTATATCAGCAATCAATGAATATATTGAAATGTGTCTGGCAACCTGCAGACTAAATGCCATGATTGAACCGGTTATATACATTTATTTAAATGAATCCTATCTCATAGTAATTCCATCTGAATTGATCGAATTTTCCAGTTTTCATTTGTGACATGCGCGACAAATGATTGTAAATGATACTATTAACGGATTCATAGCAACATCACTCCCAGTTTTCTTGAAATATGGGAAATGTTCCATAAACTGTGAGGCGATCTGTACGCAAAATTATAGTTGTTGCTTGATTATATTTTCTACAAACAAAACCTGGTCAGTCTCTAATGAGTAACAATGTAATTGAGGAATTAATACCGCAATAGATTCAATGCAAGGATTAAATGACAATCAGCATTATGATTGAAGACTCCTGTCAAACACACCAAAATATTTTTTGTTAGCAGATGAATGCAGCTGACACGTACGGTAATAAGCAATATGTATAATAATGGGAAGTTAATGTATAAATCTTTCAAAGAATTCAGATGATGTTTTTGTCTTCATATTTTTCCTTCAAAAGATACACATGAAGTTCCGAATGCGTTACATCACGAAAGTAAAACCTGACAATGTCCAATTCAACCTTCGTTTCGGCAAATGTCTGAATATTGCACTCCGCACATTATAGATTTTATTTACTGTCACTCTCGAAAACAATTATTTACAAAAAACCAACCCCCAAAAACTAGCTTTCCATAAATGATAATTACTACACAAAAATCAAAACAATGTTACCAATGGTGTCCAATTTTCACAGTAACGGATATTTACGTGACAAGGCCTCAAAGGAACCTGTGCGCAGCATCACGAGGTATTTTGCAATAACAGATGCAAATTAAAATTAACTGAAATAACAAATCGCATTTAACGACCAATGTTGCTAGTCGTTATTAATATAAAAATCAGAAAGTGCCTATTATATTGTATGTATCACGTGACGGATAGAGACCTGAAGTGTTTTTATTGCAGACTCTCTAACCAAGTCATTCTATTGAACTTTTTCAATATTGCAGTTTGTAATGTTGTGTTGTTTCAAGTAATAGCTACAGAGAACTACTGTATTAATTGCTTATAAATCGAATCCATCTGCAAACTGTACAGACCCAGATATGTCGTCGCATAATGCGTTGGCAGATTTCAGTCTATACAGTTTGTTAGGATTATTTAGTTGAGCCTCCTGCAGACAGATTATGTCAACATTATGACGGTGGGCTATAGTGCTGATGGTGGTTCGTTTGGCTGCTGAGAGACCCTCGACGTTAAGTTGTAAAACTCGTAGGATCGGTCCAATGGCTTGAAAGTCAGCGGATCTTGGCACGTTGGGGACTGCTCTTGATAGCTGCACCTAACCGGGATTCATTGCTGAATTCGGTTTGCAAGTTGGATCCCTTGTTTCCACAGCCTTGTACGGAGCCTTGGCTGAGTACTGACGGGGAGCGCGACGTGAAAGCGGATCCATGCTCAGCAGTATTCCTCCTCCAAATCTGCGTCGCCAGGAAGTAACCACAAAAGTGTTGGTTAAGGTCTATGCCAGTAAGAAACTTCCACTATACATGGACATCACCTCACATCCAGCAGTCAGCTTGACTGTGAGAAGCCCAATCTGGTTAGGTCCGTTGCCGTATGATATGACAGCTATTTCGCATGGAGCGTTGAGTGGTTTTCAACGGGTGTTGTAAAACCACTCTCTGGTAGCTGAGCCATCTGTCTGCCCTCCTGGCTGAACCTTCCACGTCATCTGTGGACCACACTGAACCGCTTTCGGACAGGACAGGGTCGTTGTGCAGTCAACCTTGTCCGATGGGGCCAAGTCGCTAACTCTTCCTGTTGCTGTGGAACTCTTCAGACCATGTCACACATTGTGAACAACTGTCCACTCAGCATGTTGCTGATGATGACACTGTTAAATGGCTGAGCACACGCTGCACACTATAATAATAATAATAATAATAATAATAATAATAATAATAATAATAATAATAATAATAATTTAGTTGAGCAAACAATATGAATACCACCGTTACGAACTGGACTGAAATAAATCATGAAATGGGAACTTTATCAAGAGTTTGAATCAGCCGAACCAGAGTGAATGTCCAAAGATTACAAAAAGTTCTCACACTCAAACACATACTCTACTGATGACTGTAATGTTAAACATCAAATTACACTCATAAAGGATAGATATATCTTGTAACCTTAGCTATTGTCTTCCTTCCAGATACTAATATCATATATAAAATGGCATCAATGGTGAATATTTTACGATAACTACGTTTGCATCATTATTATGATTTACTGACATCAATTGTAAAGACATGGAGAAGACTAAAATTCTAGCTTTAGATTTCATTGAAATGATACGACACGATTTCCTTTTAACAATTACAGAGCCATAAAATGCATCAACGACTTTACAAGGAGGATGCCAACTATGTAGGCAAAGTTCTTGTGTGGCTTCATTTTAGGAATTAAAGGCTGTGGCAACTTTTTGAATACTGTATTTACCTTACAACGGTGATGTTACCGGTATCACGGTAACTTTCATCATTTCTACTCTAAAATTATTGTTGTAATGAGTAAATAAACCATTGAAAAAGCTATGCTGTCTTGTCAGTATTGGAATATAGTCGAAAAATTCTCGGACATAACTGCAACGGTACTAGTGCAAAAGAAATACCACGGAATCCTAAATTCTATCGTTGTAACCGCAAGGATCTCCCTAGCGTCAAGAAGATTTAGTATTGTGACGATAAATGGATACCATTGCAACGCTATTTGGATAAGCGCTGCAAGACTTTTATTTTATTTTTTTTTATATGAAATCACGTAAAATAATTAAAAGTTGAGATAACATAAGTTATACTGCATTGAAATAGTTTCATTCGAAATGAAATGACTAAAGCTTAGTGCAAGTGACTTTCTGGAACCTACCAAATCACAAATGTTTTGCCATGTGTTTTTTTAGAATCAATTTGTTACTTTGTAAGTAAATCCCAAGTAAAAATGATACTTCTAATAACCGAATAAATGTTTCAGGGGAAAGTGTATCATATTAGTGTGCAAGTTTCAAAATCATTGTTTCTGGGGTAAGTATATCACATGTTTGCGCCTAACTAGTACTTCTAACTGTGACTGGAATGTATTTATCGAAGACACTGGAAGCAATTTCGTGAACGAATGTTTATTTATAACAACGAATCTGACACCATACTTGTGCGCATGAAGTCCAACAATGGATTCACCTGAAATGATGAGCGCCTATTCAACAACTGATACAAGTGGAACTAATCAAATGATGCAATTTCAACGAGTGATCAAACGAGAATCAATGTATGAACTTATAAACAAAACATAATTGATAATGGACATAGTTTCTGCCTCCACCATTTATACTGACCACCATGTATAGCCTGTATTGTACTGAAAATGGCGTTAAACCCTACAACAGCAACAACAACAACTTAGGTTGGTAGGTATAAATGATTGTGTATATGCATATATGCTCAGAAAAGGTTACAAGTTTTATAAAACAGAAGGCTGTATATGCTTATACCGCTCAATCGTAACAATATATTTTCATTTTACATGCTAGCTTTATTAAAATTTTTGTAAAAGGCAATAATCTGATTGGAAGATTTTGAGAAGGGTAAAGCTTTATCCTGACCAAAAAAGGTTTGACTGCCTTGCGGATTGTTTTCTTTTTTGTAACAAGTACCAATAAAATCTAGCTATATCCGTGAAGCTAAACTAAGTGTCTGAATATCAATGCTGCTACCAGTCTGATAAAGCATTGTGTTAATTACCTGCAGGAGGGTGTTAAACAGTGCCCTGTGCAATGATGCATATCTATTTAGTTTCACAGAAGAATGAACGTATGAAAGATTTTATATTGTTAAGCATGTTTTTGTGATGTTAGTATGTTAGCAACTGAAGGCTGCCAAAACAGAAAACACAGTTTATTAGTTTATTTGCAATGGCAAAAATGTAAGTATTCTATGCATTAATGTGCTTAGCACGCAAACTTGTTATGGCTACATGAAGATATATCACAGTTGTTTCTTCCACTTTAGCTACGTATTATCAATTGTTTTGTAAGCGCGTCGCATCTGACAATACATACGACGTTCTGTTCGAAACGCTATCATTGAAATACATTGACAATTGTTTGTCGATTGAGAGAGAAAAAAAGCATTAAATATCAATTCAACCCATTGTTGTTTGAGATCACCGCTATAAGGCATCTGCATGAAAGCATAAGATCAAACATACATATAAGTTTTCTCTTCTTTTTCTTGATTACATTACAGTACCTATAGTTTCTTTTCAGCCATGTTTACGTACATTTTCTAATTGTTTCAATCGCTTCTCGTATCGTTCCCGTTTCTAACAGTCCATCCGCCGTCTCTTCATCTCCATACCGTTTCATGCCATACCTTATTAGTTCAACACAGTTTCCCAGTGTATTCAGTTTTCTGATTCAATTCAATTTTAATCGATTCCTGGTAAATTTTACTGAAGCAGTAATAAGTTCCAAACCTTTAAAACAACCGCTCAAATCGTTTCTATGATATATGGTCAGTTTACCATTTCCTATCGTATTTCCTATTCCGCACTTTTCTCAAGTATCTTCCTAACTGTACCGTCTTCTTTTCGTACCCTTTACATTCATTTCGTATCACACTGTACCGTTTTCGTACTATCTTTATGACGTTTGCATTGCTGCAAACGATGTTTCAAGTTATGTACCCTAATACCAGGAATTCTATAATTGGACAATCAATGTCTGTCTAGGTTATTAACAAAAATTTAGCCGTAAACGATAGTCTTCATTTCAGCAATCCAACGGGGTAAAAATTCAACTAACTGAAACCAAACCTATCAAATGACAAATGTAAGACTTTTGTCGCTAAAATATGATCCTGCTGTCATCGCTCATGAACGAACCAACGCTTGCGATTTTATTTAAAATCGCTTGGCATACCTATATTAATTTATCAGTGCGTACGTACATGCTGAAATGAATAAAGAGATATATTATGGTATAACGCTCCCAAGAGTTCCAATATATATCTTTGTTGGCTGCTAATATCGATAGATTGTAATATTTTTATTATAAGTGTTTACATTCACTAATTTTGAGTAGTTTTTTTAATATGGTTGATAGGACTTATTTACAATGGATAAATGGTCTAGACAAATACTAATTTTGTTGCTTTATTTTTGTTTGACATACTATTTTTCATAATGGATTGTTTTCACAGAGTAATATATGCTTATGGTTGCTTAGAAGGAGTTTTAGAAAAAAACAATTATGCTTTTAAAACTTTAAAATCATGATAAATGTATGGCGATCCGAATCCAATTACAGTCAATTATAATTAAAAGTATGCAAATTAATATTTGTTTTAGTATTATTTTATGAATGCGGTCAACATGTCTTTCATACCATTTATTACACACACACACACACACACACACACACACACACACACACACACACACACACAAGTGTGTCAGACAGAGGTAGAGACAGTATAATACACGTACAATTGACAAAACAACACCAGAACTTTAAGGTCATTAATGTCAATACATGCCAGCATTTATTGACATTATCATCGTAGTTCTCTTATTACAATATGCTTAAAATCTGCTTTTCACTGAGCAACTCTCTTACAATTCACATCCTTAGTTTTAATAAAATTTATGTTGTACATCCAAACAGTATGATTCGTCCTTATAGGTTGAATGTACTTTTATAACTTACATATACGGCAAATATTTCTTAGTGTAACGTTTAGAAATTTACAGAAATTATCTACTTTCTGCATCTCTAAGCCACTGAATCAAATGAGCACACAATCAGTTAGAAACTTTCACTAAACATTAATGAAAGGCACTAATAAGCATATATCAACAAAGGTAACAGTTTAAATTGAAAACTTCTAAATAAGTTCTCACCAAAAGTAGTCAATTATCTCCGTTTGCCTTAGATCTCTACTTTGGTCTGCAATATCGTACGTAAAATCCATGTGTAATTGTCCATTGTATAGATCAGCACAAATGCTTAATCGCATTACGAATTCCATCTTGGTCGAGCATCAGAGTTGCTTAGAAACATTTTTATCGGATTGTGATGAACTTGATATGTGTTTTTCACGACTGATTTGGGATGGTGATAATTGCAATGTTGGTGGTCTAGAAAAGAAATGCTGATTTATGTTTGATGTAATATTGTTCATTATTTATGGTTTCCATAATTTTATAGGTGGTTATTGTGGATAGAAAAAATATCTTATGTTTTTAAAAAACATCATAAAAAATACCCATTCTAAATGTACAGCGCTCAAATCTCATCAGGGTCAGTCATGCTTAGAAGCATAACACCAGTGTTGGTTTCTTTGTTTTCAATAATGGCGGTCAACCTATGTGTTTAGACTATTTATGTCATACACAAACACACTAACGCACATACGCGTGAATGAGAAAGAGCATAATAATATTTACAACGAGCAAGTCAACACTGACGTCATTCGATGACGGCATTTACTGTCATTGTCATTATAAATTTTTTTTAAATGCTTAAAATCTCCGTACATTTCTTTCTTTTGCTTTCTATGTGAGTTGACCGCCGTGGATTGTCTCTGGGCAAGGCACTTTTGCTTCCGGACAATATAATCTTCCATGTCGTGCTGTTCCGTTAAACACCCAACCAGACCAAGTTAGTTATTGTTTTCGGTTTAAAAACCATTTTTCAGCACATGACTGGCAATTATATATGACGAAGGAAGCACATGGCGGCCATTATATCTGATGGAGGAAGGACCACCAACCTACGGGAAGCTATTAGTACTTACCCACGCTGGCCGAGCCTGTGACTCGAACCAACGCAAAGGAGAGATGTCAGTGATCTGTAATAGCGAACTCCTTAAACCACTCTGCCACCCGGGGCCCCAAAACATCAGTCTTTATTGCGCTTAGTCTTGAAAAGAATAATTCTTCGTTGGTCTTTTTTTTTTTTTTTTGCTTGCTTGTTTTGTATCTCCGTTTCTCTTTTAATAAGTTTAGTTTCTGTAATCTTCACTAGTTTCGCTCCAACGCCCGTAGATTTGTTGACTTCCAACAGTTCTTAAAGTTATGTTCAGTTGGCCAGGCCTTTGGTTAATGGCTATCTAGAGTTCTGTCGTCTGCTCTGTGCAAGTATAAATTCTTTTCATCTCTAATAAAGATTCGTCTTCGCACTTTACTTGCTCATACTGACCGTATGTTAAATGTATTGTTGCATTCTTTGTTTTTATTTTAAATTGCATACTTGGTCACAGTTAATTTACCCCTACAAGATCTGAGGAAGCTATAACCATTTGCCATCCCTTTGCTCATTTGCAAAATGTTATGTTGTTTACCGGAAACTTTTTAATAAGAATTTTATATTAATGTTACAATGCCTTTGCTTCATATATATATATATATATATATATATATATATATATATATATATATATATATATATATATATATATATATATATATATATATATATATATAATAATTAAAGATTCTAATTAAATAAGGAGTAATCAACGTGATCTATAATTTCAATGATGTCTAGCTAAGGAATCAACCCCCGTCTTTATGTATGTTTTTCCTAGAATATTTGTCATGTAGCAACTGGTCAGATGAAGGTTAACAGTACAAATATAATTTGTTTTTGGTTTTGGGGGGTAAGTGAGCGATGAAGATTAATGGGGACAGCAATGTGCATCTTAACCTGCAATTTATCTGTGTCGGCCAGCATCAGAAACTGGCAACTTTTCATTGAAAAAAATAAGTATTTTCTACACTGATTTCTTTATCTTATTGCCCACAGCAACAAAATAGTGTTTGAATCATAATGGGTGCAGTCGACTGACGCATATAAAGTAGAATGCAATTGTCAGCTTTCACAGAAAAATAGAACTCCTGTAAACATTTTTGCTTCTATTAGGTCAAATGCGCAGGAAGTTGACATGACTACATGACACGATCTCCAGGGCTTAGTGTTGGAGTAATGTGGTTTTGGAGGTAAACGAAAGCGGAGAACCTGCCGGAATCCCCAATCAGGGATACCCTTGCACGTGTCAGAAACGATGATGAAACCCAGAACCGCAGAAATGCAAAGCGAGCGCTTTCTCGCTGCGCTTGACGAACCACATCTAATAGCATGTTTTAGTAGATCCTATATCGAAGTTTCCATAAAAATCTTGTCTTATGTATGTATGTATGGATGGATGGATGGATGGATGTATCTATCGATCTATGTATCTATATATGTATGCATTCATGTATGTGTGGACTATTTGTGTGTGTGTGCTTTTACGTGTGTAACATGCAATTTCAAATGTGATTAACTTAAGACAATGCAACTACTTTAAAACTTTGAAATTAATGAACAAAAAGGTAATGATTTAGTAATTCTCATATGATCTTAGGTTATCCAGCAGGACAAAGTATTTGAAGGAGTCAAAAACGGTGTTTTCAGCCCCCACGCAACTTCATGCACTCATAGCAGCGTGTGCGATTTATTGTTGCGGAAGTTCTTACTCAGCTTTTAACCAAATTAGTGTAGGCAGTGGTACAGGTATTATGGCTAAAATAGTGTGATGATAGCACATCATCACTGGGCAGAAGTCTTCCTCGATGAAGTCAACGGCCAGGGTGGAATGGCTCCAAGATGAGCTCAACGACCATGTACACAGGGCCAGGGCGTGCCACATTATAACAATGGATTTCGGCTACGGTCATCCAGTCTGGAGAGGGATGGGCTCCGCCAGGCTGTATCTTGCACTTGACACACCACATGAAGACAACTAATAATTCTTCCATACCGGATTGGTTGCAGCCCGGGTCAACAATGACTGCGCCTTCCGCTGCACACCAGGACGGAGGTGACAAGTATGCTATTGGTGCCCCCACTACCAAGATCCGTGGGACACACAACATAATCATCGGTACATGGAACGTTAGAACACTGAGTGCTGTGGGAAAGTTGACAGAGGTACAACTGGAACATTATTGGTCTCTGCGAAGTGCGCTGGAAACAAACTTTGGCAAAATAACAACAGATGAAAGGCATAAGCTCTACTTCAGCGGAAGAGGGGACAAACACAGTCATGGCGTTGGATTTCTTGTCCACAAGGGCAATGTGAACAGCATTATGGGTTGCTGCCCAGTCTCAAGCAGGCTCATTACCATCCGCCTGAGGGCGACTCCCTTCAACATCACAATCATACAGGTCCATGCACCCACATCTGACTATGATGACAACGAGCTGGAGAATTTGTATAACCAACTGCAAGATATCATTGACAACTCACCCAAAAAGGACATCCTGTTTGTACAAGGAGAATGGAAAGCAAAGGTGGGAGTTTATTCACAGACAAACTGGCAAAGCACCTGTGGACCCTTCTGCAATGCAGAAACAAATGAAGGACTCTGCCACTTGGAGTTTGCTGCCTACAACAATCTTGTGCTAGCCAATACATTCGGCCCTCACAAAGCATCTAGAAGATGGACCTGTCACAGTCCAGATGGACAACATCACAATCAGACTGGCTACATCTTGGTGAAAAAAAGATTCTGCACAGGGCTAAATATCACCAGAACACGAAGTTTTCCAGGAGCAGATATTGGAAGTGACCATGATTTATTAATAACAACGTTTCGCCTCCACCTGAAAATGATCAAAAAGCCTAACCAACCAAGAATCAGATTTGACCTTGAAAAATTGAAAGATCCAAAAGTCACAGAAGCCTTCCAAGCAATGATAGGTGGTAAATTTGCACCTTTGATAACCCTTGACAGTCAAGACACCGACCTAGAGTCCTTAACAACCACATTCAACACAGCTGTGACTAGCACAGCTAGCGAGATCATTGGCAAATATAGTTGAACAAAGAAACCTTCCGTCACGACAGATGTCTTTGAACTATGCGAAAAAAGAAGAGAACTGAAAAAGGGAAAAAGAGATAATGAAGGAGCTAGACAAATAGAGAGATAAACAATATGATCAGGAAAAGCATGAAAAAGGCAAAGGAATCCTGGATAGAAAGACAATGCTGCAAAATCGAAGACAGTCTGATTAGAAATGACAGCAAAATGGCATATCAGCTGGTAAAAGATCTCACAACCCATAAACAAGGGAAAACTACCACAATCCAAGACAAATCAGGAAAAATGCCTCACAGAAGATCAAGAGATCTTCAAGCGATGCACAGAATACTGCTCAGAATTGTACAATCATAAGATACAAGGAGATCCAGCAGTACTAAATTGCCCTCAGGCAAAAGAAATTGATGACAACCCCATTCTTCGTGAAGAAGTAGAAATTTCAGTTAGGTCACTAAAGAAAGGAAAGTCAGCCGGCATTGACAACATACCAGCAGAGCTCATTCAAGCAGGAGGAGAAGAGATAGTCACAGTCCTAACAACCATCTGCAACAAGATATGGCAGACAGGAGAATGGCCCACCACATGGACTCAGTCCTTGGTCACGGTGCTCCCCAAGAAAGGAAACCTACAGCTATGCCAAAACTACAGAACCATCAGTTTGATCAGTCACCCGAGCAAAGTCATGCTGAAGATAATTGTCAACAGACTAAAGCCTCAAGCAGAAAAAATTATTGCTGAAGAGCAGGCAGGCTTCCGAGCAGGAAGGAGCACCACAGAACAAATCTTCAATCTCAGACTGACTCCTTTGCGAGAAATACCTACAGCACCAGCAGGATCTATTCCACGTCTTTATAGATTTCAAAAAGGCCTTTGATAGGGTATGGCATGCAGCCTTATGGGCAAACTATGAGGAAGTACAACATCAGGTCAAACCTGGTGCAGGTTGTTGAGCACCTCTATGACAAAACCACCAGTGCTGTCCTCATCAATGGCAGCAGAGGAGATTGGTTTCGAACAACAGTTGGAGTCACACAGGGATGTATACTGTCACCTACACTCTTCAACATTTTCCTGGAAAGGATCATGGAGGATGCCTTGCATGACCACAAGGTTGAGACCAATATGGAAAGATACCAGCATTGCTTTTGGTTCCAAAATAAGGCTGATGCGCTCGATTGTCATATCTATCTTTCTGCATGCTTGTGAAACATGGACGCTCACATCAGATCTACAAAGAAGGATTCAAACCTTTGAAATGAGATGCTACCGCAAGATCTTGGGCATCTCATACATTGACCATGTAATCAACAAAGAAGTCCACAACAGGATCCAACGAGCCATCGCATCCTATGAAGACCTCTTGACCACTGAAAAAAGCGCAAACTGAAGTGATACGGTCATGTCTCAAGATCATCTGGACAGGCAGAAACAATATTGCAAGGCACAGTGCGAGGGTGCAGAAGAAGAGGCAGACAGAAAAAGAGGTGGGAAGACAACATTAAGCAGTGGACAGGCATGGGATTTGGGGATTCCCAAAGGGCAGTAGAGAACAGGGAAAGATGGAGAGAATTGGTTGAAAAGTCAACTGTGGTGCCCCAACTACCTCTTGGGTTAAGGGATTGATGATGATGATGATGATGATGATGATGTGTATTTATTGTCATCCCTATAACGTATAACAATGAAAATTAAAATTATCCCAACGGGGATCTTAACAGTTATCTTAGTATCAATCACTTCCACGTCCGCAATGTATCACATGAGAGTCTTCGACTTTACACTGTTAACTTCATCCGGGTCTTTTTTAGATCGAACAAATACTCTTGACAATATGCATCAAGTGATTTTAACAGCTGAAGCTATAGCGTTGACGTTAGATGGGTTTTAAGGTGTATGAAGCCTGAGAACTCGGTTTGACCGACCGTAAGTATGCAGCAATAAACTCTTTCATGCGCTGGCCTCGTGACTGAAATTCATTGAAAGCAAGACATAGATATCCAAATTAATGTTGTTTGATACTAAATTTCTATCCGATATCATCTTTTTTTTTTTTTTTCTTTACATTTAGCAAAATGTCTATTGAATTGCCAAGGGGTCACATTGTTCAGATCACTGTCGTTCTATAAGGAATGCTAATTATGTATCAAAACTACATAAGTAGGTATAACCGTTTTATCGAGAGATTTCTTTATTATCCAGTCACTCAAAATGTGTAATAGAGAATTATTATTATTATTATTATTATTATTATTATTATTATTATTATTATTATTATTTGTTGTTGGTGTTGCTGCTGCTGTTGTCTGGTTGGGTTTTGGTTGGGTTTTGTTGTTTGTTTGTTTGTTTAAATACAAATACACATATTAAGGTTACAAAAATTTAGTTGGTAGTACAAGTAACGCGAGCTTCTACATGCGTTTCTAAATGTGTTACTGTTTATCGATTCCAACGCTTATCTATGTAACATTATTTGCTATCAAAAGCATGAAAAAGGAAAACAACGTTGACTGAATATATTGCCATTGAGAAGCTATGTGATCAGAATATAGATCTGATTATTAATAGATCTGACAGGCACATATGTTCTGGTGATCTTTGGAATTCCCCATTCACTTATTTTTAGTAATTTGTCTGATAAACTGTTGCATTTCGTGTTAGGAATATTTGTCGTTAGAAAAGCTATGTTGCGATGTTTTCACTTTCATCAACGTGAAAGCTCTAATCTGATTGGTGAAAAGACAACAAAACCTGACCTCGTATCTGGTGCGTCACATCTCCGTTGTGTCGGAAATCACAGTTTTAACCAGATTACATTGAGCATTCGTTCTGTTGAAGCAAATTTAGCTGTAACATTTTTGTTTTCCCCAGACAGTATATTGACGCTTTTGTTATGCTGACTCGGAGTCCTTGATTAAAAGACATGCCATTAAAGTTGGTGTTAACGATTAAAAAAAGGCATGCCATTAACGTTGGTGTTCGCGATTAAAAAGGATATGCCATTAAAGTTGGTGTTAACGATTAAAAAAGGCATGCCATTAAAGTAATATTAATTTCATTGTTAACTTTTTGAGCTTTGAGATCTAAACTTCAGTAATATACATCTTATATGTACTACAAATTTTACAAACTAGCAAATCGCAAACGAACAAGCAAATATACATGAGTACATGTATTTAACTTCTTAGTTGTCTACTTCACCAACCAATCTACCAATGTGTCATCGTTGATAGAATGTTGCATGTATGCGATATTATATTATTTTCTAGTCGAACATATTTTTGGGGTAAAGGCATAGTTGAAGAAAAGAGTCCCAATAAAAAAAAAAATTATCCGATAGTAGGAGCTTGTTTAAAAGGGTCTCCACAAGATTTCTGTTTCTAAACAAATTCATACTCCCACTGTAGACATACAAACCCAAACGTTTCATCATCCTAAAAATGAAACACTTTTCAAAATATTTATAATATTGATGTCATTTCATAAAAAATTTAATTACGTTATCTACATTAGCATACAAGTATGCGTACTGATGTGTTTCATAAAAGGCCAGAAAGTTAAAAACTTTTTTCATTTGTCTGCCTAAACTTATTATCGTGCTTAAAGGGTTTTGTCAGAAAAGTTTAAGTCCCCAAGAGGTAAAAATGTACTAAAAAGACTAGTCTGAAAATGCAAACATAGCATGTGAATTTCCTTTTTCTACGTTGAGTGGACTTTTAGCAGGCTTGCTAACAAATTTGTACGGACAGAAGGAAGGATGGACAATACCAAATAAAGAGACCCTTCCCAGCCAACCTCATACAGCCAACCCAAGCAGTTGGACATAACAATTCTATTTTGGTGATGACCTTTTCTGAAAATTAATCTGAGAACCTAAGTCCACCATCTTCCTCGCATGTTTGAGGTTCACGGAGATGGAAACGGAACTGCCGTAAATAGATGTTGCGTTGTTCTCAGATGCATCTGATTAATGGCTATCGACATTAACGCAAAGACACGACCATGCCATCTCAATACCTTCCCATAATCTAACCTTTTCGAGTAACTTAACCAGAAAGATAACATCATTGTTGTCTTCCGATGTGAGACTTGCAGATATTGATCAAAATCAGTACGGAAATAAAGTTCATGTTTACCAGTAACAGAACAGCAAAAATGAAGCTACTGCGTATCAGCGTGATTTTATGGCAGATGCCTCAAGTCTGTATTAAATGGTTACATGCATGGAGCTACCAGTCTGACCGTGTCTACATATATCTTTACATGCGAGTATTTGTGAAACAGCGTTAAGCTTTCGTAAGGCGCTGCAAATAGAGTAGTAGCTACAGAGCTCCGGTCCGGCGATGTGCTCCCATCGTAGCGAGACCTCATCAGTCTGCACATAAACCCCTTTGCAGATAAAACGTATTATTTTATATAGATGATTATCACATCTCCATGTGTATCGTCATTCTTCATTAAGGCCTAAATTTCGAAACCTTTCACAGGTCACGCTTCAATTTTCATTTTTTGTCTTGATCTAGATTTTACAGCATCATAAAACATTTTACTCCCAACCTCTCTCTTTCTCTCTCTCTCTCTCTCTCTCTCTCTCTCTCTCTCTCTCTCTCTCTCTCTCTCTCTCTATATATATATATATATATATATATATATAATAAACTGACGACGAACAGTGCAAAACTAGTATCTAACCTGCCTGAGCGCTTTCGACTCTTAATGAGTATTTTTCAAAGGCATATACAAAACATAGACAAAACAAACAAATAAAACACAAAAACAGTTGTGTTTGCAAAACTCTACATGGCTGTTTCTACATGAATTAAACCTTTAAATGTATTATGTCTCAACCAGCCTATATCAACTTGTTGCGGATACTGGAAAATATTTGTATTAACCTAGAAATCGATGAGCCATAGCGACATCTATTACTTTGTGTACATTTATGTAAGCGCAAATTATATCTCGGATATTTCATTCTTATAGTAGTAATTGAAGGCTACTAAGAAAATTTAGAAACGTTTTGAAAAGAAAATGTGTCGGCTGCAAAGGATAATTCCACTTGTGCATGGCTGTCTTTTTCTAGTCTTCTTGGTTTAAACCGCTTGGTTTCAATGTTCTAAGGCGGCGTATCCAGTAAGCTTCCTTTTCCTTCCTGGTTTCGGAACTTCAGTTGGGGTTGTTAGCAATTGCGATAAGTGTTATATCACTGAAAGTGTGGCCAGGTGAGGAGAAGTGTTCTGCGACCGGGCTTCTGTACAGCTTCTTTGTCATCCAATCAGATCTATGAAGGTTGATCCTTTTGTGTAGCTTTTCAGTTTCTCCAACATACTGAAGGCTACAGATCTTACATGTAATGAGATAAATTACATTCTCTGTTTTGCACGTTTTGTTTGGACCATGTATGTTTAGTTTTTCTCTAGTCACTGTGCTAGTAAATGTCCTGGTCTCTATCATATGTTGACAGGTTTTGCATCTTTTATCGCCACAGGGGCCAGATTGACTAGGGTGGTCTTGACTAGTGATTGGCGTTAGCTTCGCTCTGACTAGGATGTCCTTGAGGTTTTTTTAGTCTCCTATAGGCTACTACAGGTTTGTTCGGAAGGATTAGCTCAAGTACGTCCGACGATTCCACGATGGGCCAGTGTTTCGCGATGATTTTACGTACTTTGGGGTTGTGTGGATGGTAGGTCAGGATAAATGGTATCCTGTCAGCCGTTTCCTTCTTTCCATGTTTTAGTAGGTCATCGCGGTTTGTTTGTTTAGCCCTTTGGGTTGCCTCCGCAATATCAGGTCTTTGTCGTAGCCACGGTAAATTAAATGTTTAGATAGCTCTTCAGACCTTTCTAGGAATGTATATATATATATATATATATATATATATATATATATATATATATATATATATATATATATATATATAAAATGCCTCCATGCAGACTTTGGCGGATCTTACGGTCCGCCTTGGAATATTGACCTTACTCCGATGAAATGTTGTCCATTATTCAGTCTTACTGAATGAACAAACCGACGATTTTATGTTGTAGCGAAATTGATGGAACGTGAAGGAATTGGTATTTCATGTATTTATTGAAAATACAATATTCATGCTTTGGGATAAGGAACGTTTTAAACAAACTTATACGTGTAACTATGTTAGAATTTCGTTTAATATTAAATCGATATGACTGGGATGCGATAGTTACCAAATTACGAAACTGGCGGTTATGTACACAAATAGGACTAGATTGAGTATATAATTTCGAAGGTAAATACGTGCAATTAGTTTCATATCAATGACGTCATAGCGTAAAGTTAATACACAATTTCTAACGTTTTCTAAATACGTATAAAATCATTTGAGCAACGTCTTGCTTTGATAAATACTCACAAAGTTGCAGCCTTGCATTATCTCAGAAATTTGCTATCCCCAGCCTTTCAGCAGTGTTGTGATTATGCGTATGATTGGACCTGAAAAAAATGTGAACAGGTAACAAAATTAAATATACAAATAACAAATTAAATATACAAATAACAAATATATAAGTAAGAGTTTAAGCCCTGTCTACTCAATTTTGATCTATGAATTGTTTAATTTAACATAAACTGATATTGTATGTGAATCCCCATGTCGGGGATATTTCCAATTTGTTACATGTGAATGATAATACAAGAATTTCATACCATTGTAAGGGAAATTCATCACTCTATTAGCATTTTTACTGATTGCTTTGCTATAATCATTTCATGTACATTATATTAGCATTTTGGACACAGGCAATGCATTCAAACATATTTACTCACTAACATAACTGCTAGCTGGCATTGCTGCTTAGAAAAGTTGAGAATGTCACCAAATGTTACAGCTGTGAGAAAGAGATGACCGAACACGGCTTAAGGAGCTTAGCTTCCTATTATACAATAGTCATGAGATCATCATATAGGAAATTCGGTTGCACACTGTAAGAACGGAATTAGTCAAATGAAATTCAATCCTATTATACAATAGTCATGAGATCATCATGTAGGAAATTCGGTTGCACACTGTGAATTAGTCAAATGAAATTCAATCCTATTATACAATAGTCATGAGATCATCATGTAGGAAATTCGGTTGCACACTGTAAGAACGGAATTAGTCAAATGAAATTCAATCCTATTATACAATAGTCATGAGATCATCATGTAGGAAATTCGGTTGCACACTGTAAGAACGGAATTAGTCAAATGAAATTCAATCCTATTATACAATAGTCATGAGATCATCATGTAGGAAATTCGGTTGCACACTGTAAGAACGGAATTAGTCAAATGAAATTCAATCCTATTATACAATAGTCATGAGATCATCATGTAGGAAATTCGGTTGCACACTGTAAGAACGGAATTAGTCAAATGAAATTCAATCCTATTATACAATAGTCATGAGATCATCATGTAGGAAATTCGGTTGCACACTGTACGAAAGGCCTTAGCCAAATGAAGTTCAATCCTATTATACAATAGTCATGAGATCAACTTACATGAAATTCGATTGCACACTGTACGAACGGCCTTAGCCAAATGAAATTCAATTCTGATAATTGCATAAAGCTTTAAATAAAAGAACTAATTTTTAACAATTATAGACAAATATTGTCACACGCAATGATTGATGGATGCGTAAAGAGTTTTCTTTATGTGGTATGAATATATTATTTATAAATCTAAACCAAGTCAAATGTTTGTTTGTATGTTTTCTGTTTGTTTGTTTTTGTTTTTTTAAAATGCACTTATTGAGAAATAGACATGAGTCTCTTTCTGTGTTCATGTTAATGTGTATCTGGTGATCATTCATTTGTCTAACTACATTGAAGGTATTAAACATTGACTTTCAACATACGTAATTGGGGGGGGGGGGGAATAAATGGACCAAAAAAAAATACACTTTATATTGTTAACGCTATAATTGTACCACCTGAGGCAATACTTCATCTACGAGTCAAACTTCCTCACCTACACAGAAACCCACGTTTGAAATAACTTGAATGTATTCTTTTCTCTCCTGTCTGTTCAAGAATGGCAAACGTAATGGATAAATCAAGTATAAGGAAATTGTGTTCTTATATTTCGTTTGAGGTAGTACGTATATTTACAAGTCGCGGGGCGGAGCTTCTGAAGGGAGATACAAAGAGGCAGTGTTAAGAGCGATATTCCGAAAAGTGTTGGTTCCTTACAACTGTAGACAAATCGCAAGTAAATATTTTGCACGATTTGATGATTAAGTCTGATACGGCTAATTTTTGTTTTATTTTCTGCGCCAAAAGGCACTGATGAAACAATGATCTGGAAAGTACAAAATACGGCGACCTGCATACATCTACATCCCACATATCTATCCCATGTCCCATAATCACATCTACCTACCTACTAACATACTTATCAAATCGTATCTTTCTGATTAGATTCCACAACGTAATTTTGTGTCATTTACTTCACTTTTGTTCTGTATTCATCACTACAGATGAACAAGTGTCAAATGTTAGGCGGAATAAAAAGCTGCAGTTATCACCCCGCAGGCAGGGAAATATCAAATTATTTTCCTTAAACAAGTAAATGAAAACGAGTCTTAAGAACGGTAATTGCATCAAGGTGAATTTATGACATTTTTACATATGGGTGATGTATCTCAATGAAACTGTTAAATCCCAAAAGCTAAAATGACACATAATACTCTTCGTGGCTTGCTGTTTCTTTACCAACTCGACTGAAGACGGACGAAATATTATTACCCAATCCAAAAGAAACTATGCATTTTTGGTAGATTAAACTGTTCTATATAACTATCTACTAAGACAAACACGCGCATGGAATGAACACGAAAGCTCGTGTTTGTGCATTCGGTAACCTGATTTTCTTACTAATCTTGCTTTTACGGTAACTCCATGATAATATCGGCTGGCTCTTCCCTATAGATAACTGTGTGTAGATGTCAAACTTTTTAATATCCTAAGTGTTCTTCCCAGGGTTTTCCTGGTTTCTTCCTCCACCAGTTATACTGGCTGCCATGCATAGCCTGTCGTGTTCTGAAAAATGGCGTTAAACATACAACAACATTACAACCCGACACCACCTCATGACAACATCATCTCTATCCTCTTAAGTGTTATCCTTACCCTCTTCCTACTTATCTTACTGTCTACGTACCTATCCTAACGCCCTTCATACTTACCTTACTATCTACGTACCTATCATAACGCCCTTCCTACTTACCTTCCTGTCTACGTACCAATCCTAACACCCTTCCTACTTACCTTCCTGTCTACGTACCAGTCCTGACGCCCTTCCTACTTAGCTTCCTGTCTACGTATCTATCATGACGCCCTACCTACTTATCTTCCTGTCTACCAGTGGCGTCACTAGGGTTGGTGTCATCCAGTGCGGTAACTCATGGTGTCACCCCCATGGACCTTCTTCCTGCACAAAAATTCAAAACTTTTATAGACAATCATGTGCGGTAACTCATGGTGTTACCCCCCATGGACCCCCTTCTTGCACAAAAATTTTAAAAATTTATAAACAGTCATGTGCGGTAACTCATGGTTTCACCACCATGGACCTTCTGCCTGCACAAAAATTCAAAACTTTTATAGACAGTCATGTGCGGTAATTCATGGTGTCACACCCATAGACCTCTTTCCTGCACAAAAAAATCAAAACTTTTATAGACATTTTGGTGTCAACCCCTCTGACATTATCACCCGGTGCGCTCAGCACCCCCCGCAGCCCCTAGTGACGCCAGTGCTGTCTTCCTACCTATCCTGATGCCCATCATACTTACCTTACTGTCTACGTGCCTATCCTGACGCCCTTCCATCTGACCTGCCTGTCTACGTACCTATCCTGACGATCTTCATACCTGTGTATGCCTTGCATACTGTCTACTTAACTATCCTGAAGCTCTTCATAACAACCTTCACGTCTACCTACCTATCCTTACGCTCTTCGTGCTTACCATCTTTTCTACCTAACTATCCTTTCGCCCTTCATACTTACCTTGCTATCTACCGACCTACTCTGACGCCCTTCATTCTTACCTTACTGTGTACCTACCAATTCTCACGCCTTTGATACTTACCTTCCTTTCTACCTACCTATCCTTACGCCCTTCATACCTACCTTGCTGTCTACCTACCAACTCTGACGCTTTTCATACTTACCTTACTGTATACCTACTTATCCTAACGCCTTTCATGCTTACTTTCTTGTCTACCTATATAACCTTATACCGTTTATACTTACCTTTATATCTACCTACCTATCCTTGCGCCTTTAATAACTACTTTCATGTCTAACTACCTATCCAAACATCCTCCATACTTATCTTACTGTCTACCTACCAGCTTGAACAGGCGAACTCGTTTCTTTCTAGATACAATTATCTTTCTGTACTCATTTCCTGTGATACTAGATTTCTTTCACATTAGTCATTAAAAACAACTCAATTTAAAATGGAATTGAAAAATCAATCTTGGATAAAGATCATAAACACAAGGGTATATCACAAATCCCATCCCGATTTCACGTTGATACCATAAAGTCTCAGTGTTCAATTGGATTTAAAGGCACTTTAGGTTAGAAAGTACTTTGAATGCAAGCTATACAACAGAAAATACCTTGCCAAATATCCAAACATTTTGGATTATGCAAATTCAAACCTCCTCTGAGAATGAAATTACTCATTCTTAATGTGTCACTGGAAAGCAATGGTGAGTAAATCAATGAAATAAAGTGCCGTGCAAACCAAAACTAATTAATCAAGGATTGCACAATTAATTAATGAAAACAAATTTACTATTTAGTCAACATGCATAACTCGTTATAAGTAAAAACTGCCCCTTTGTATTACTGTGTGAGAATTAATTGCAATTCTATTTTAAAGTCAGTGCCAAAAATTGAATTTAGTTTTTACTCCAGTCTGAAATTCCTCTTTCTTGAAAACCGCTTTATATTATTTGGCAATCAATCACTGTTCGTTTCCATGACAGTGCGTGATGCGCATAAATCACATGGAGAGAAGTACGAAAATGTGCCTGCCGTTTAGAGTTTAAATGATCTTGTCTACCATCCAGGTAGCACACTATTATGTACATGGTCAGCCTGAACAGCCATCTTCACCCCCAGACAGCTATCCTCCCAATCCAGCGTGATTATTTTTTTAAATTGCTTTTATGTTGTCTGCTACACAAGCCGTCTTTAGAATTTCTATGGACATTTTCTATCTCATGTTTAATACCATAGATTTTTTACATCAGATCTTGCGTCACAGTTCATAGAGTCCTATCAGGCTTTATTTCCTACGGATGAGGACATTTGGTATCTCGTGTCTAATACTAACATGAGATCCAAAACCTTTAGTTCAAATCTAAATTTAAAGAACTCCAGGTAATGCTGACCAGTGTCGTACGGCGAACCAGATCTTCACTCTACCGGAATAAACAACACTATGCTATTGCTTGACCTGTCTTGTCCGGATTACTATATCTTTTTGCGGAGTCCCGTCTACTGATTTCTTACTCGACGTAGTGCTTGATATGATTACTAACCCATTCAGGGTGCAAGGTTCTTCTTGTATGCAGAAATTTAATGCTGCATCAACCTGCCTAAAATAAAAATTGATTTAAAAATAAAATACACAAGTAAGGTCAGAAAGGACCATATGTTTTGATAACTATAATAAAATTATCCGTAAGAATATCGTTCATTTGACCTGACTAGTACATGAAAGCGCGTAGTTTATCCACTCCACCCAAATTCATAAATGCATTTTTCATCTCTGAAGGTCATTTAAGACACAAAGAGATACTAACAGCGCAAATACAAACCCCTGTAATAATTTTGAAAAACATTGTGTGTTAAACGGCTAAATGCAGTTCAAATTAGTTGTCATCGAGACCGTTATTGAGATATTATTTTTGCCTTGAACTACTAATATGGGTGTCAAGCTCTGTTTCCTAGCAGATAATTTGTATTTCACTGTCTACATACTGTGAAGTAACAATGCGAGGTCTACAAGCCTTACATAAATTTCGGAAACGGCACAAACCCAAAACACATAATTCACAAATATCTTAACTATTAAACAATAATTTACAATGGATGTGCGGAGATAATGCGCAATGGATGTGCGGAGAAAATATGTAATGGATGTGCGGAGATAATATACAGTGGATGTGCGGAGATAATATGCAGTGGATGTGTGGAGATAATATACAATGGATGTGCGGAGATAATATACAGTGGATGTGCGGAGATAATATGCAGTGGATGTGCGGATACAATGTGCAATGGATGTGCGGAGAAATTATGCATTTAGAAAGTCTTTTTAAACAGGATAAGCCTGTTGAACGAAGTTATTTGCACCTGAACACCTGAAGATGGGAGGAAAACGCCTGAAGATGGGAGGAACACACCTGAAGATGGGAGGAAACACCTGAAGATGGGAGGAAAACACATGAAGATGGGAGGAAAACACATGAAGATGGGAGGAAAACACCTAAACTGAGTGCGTTTTTTGTGTTCAAGAAACGTATCGTTTGTTTCCAAGGATAAAGTGGAAAAGGGGAAAAAAAGAATGTAGTTTTAGTGCCACTATTATCAGACGTCAATTTCGTTCATTTCATACAGCATGGAGTACGCGGAAAACAAAGAACACGAAAATGATATAATAGTGAGACAAATTTGTATATTATTGCTAAATGCAGTTCCGTCGTGCCTTGTTATATACGTATATACCTGCCTAATCTATTGATTCTGTAATAATATGTCAAGAACAAATGCAAATTACACAATTATTGTCCTTCAGAAATTTTTTGGGTTATATTTTACGTCGGTTGTTTGACCAGTGGGGTAGATAACCTTTCATCTTTCAATTCGTGTATACATTTTTCATTCCCTATGTTCAATTTATAAAGAAAATTGTCAGTTTTATCCTTCAAATTTAATAAATTTAAGTGCTTGGTGAAGTATTACAGTATGTAAATCGATGACAAAATTACAAGTGAAAAGCAGTGAAATAAATGCCTGACACTCTTTGCAAACTATTGATATTCTGCAATTGATTTTCACAACCAAAAGTCATGAAAGCTAAAACTGCACTCATTCATTAGGTTCGTAACTGGAAAAGGGTTGATTCAGTTACTGATTTCGGATATTGTTACTGGGATGACGTCATAAAGAGACCAGTTGTATTATGATAGTGGTTATAAAACTAATGGATAATGTCATCATTTATATTTTTTTTTTCTATTAGAAACATATTTGGGTTAAATGGCAACAAGATAGTTAATCACCTAAATTCACCGGATTGGATTCATGCGATGATCATCCGAGAGTTATGCGTTGGTACATTACTGTCTTTTGAATGGATATGTGTAGTTTTTCAGTCTTCTTGCGATTCTGAAGCGATAAAAGACGCGTGAGAAAAGTCGAATCGAGCGGAGGGTTGTGGTCACGCTTGCACTCCTTGTGTTCATTGATAATATCGATAATCTGGTTTCATGTTGTCCGAGATTTCGTCGTACTTTATTGATAAAACGTCAGACTCCTGTGGTGCTGGGCACACCGTCCTTTTGTTGTAGTCAGTCTTTCGCTTCAATTAGGTTTACGTAATCAGTACAGTGGTGTTGTACACGATGTTCAATATGCATCGTGTCTGACAGGTACACCATTCTCATATTAAAAACAGCCAGTCCAGTAAGGAAGTAATCGCTTGCTTCAGGAAATTTGAAGAAAAAAAAATAAAAAAATATAAAAAATGTATCAAATAAATTAAATCAACAAAACTGACTCCCTATTGTCCTCTAAAGTCAATACAAGAGGATCCCCAACACACAGTTATTTTTATGTCGCATGCGACGTATCAGTCGGAACGCTGTTCCTTTATGCATCTTCTAAGCTCGAAGTTTTAACCCAAGCGCAAAATGAGATTTGATATTTGGTGTACATTTGCGTCCTCCACAATTAATTTCATTCTAAAGAGAGACTCAACAAAATCCTGAAAGTTGTCCTTTTCTGCTGCTACACGTATGGGGTCTCTAACTGAAGGAAACAAAGACGTGGCTTGATTTTCCCAGTTTTCCCTATTTCCAATAACCTCAAGACAAACGTTTTTGTCAACTGAAAGTTTCATAAAGGCGTAAATACTACATTATTATTTTCTCCGATCACTTTCACACTTGCATGGTTTTTCTCTTTCTTCACATTTATATGACTTATTAATAGCCTATTTGCGCTGAATATTAGGACTTCACGCCATGCAACACAAAACACGACCAAAACACCTTCTACAAATATATATTCCTACCTCAAATTACTATGCACGTATATCTAAAATATTCAGAGAATTCTCTGTGTTAAGTAATAAGGGAGGAACCATTCTACAACGCTAATCCATGCTGTCAAAAACTCATGGATACTGATCCTCGAAACTGGCTAATTACTTGGGTTAAGAAATATCTTGCCAACACCGACTCCCCATAATCAATATATAATCACTCAAACCTAACAAAGCTATAAACTGAGACGTAAATGAAAACAGCACATACCCTAGATTTATTAAAATATAATTAAAGTTTCAGACTTAAAATGTTTTGGAGTGTTGTACTCTACACGTTTGGAAAATGTGAGACATTATCTTTCTTTAGTTCTTCCTCAATTTTTTTTTTCTAATTCAAATATAATATTATCTGTCTGCATCGTTAGACCATGCTTAGATCGTGGCAAAAAAGTATTTCCAGTGCATCATATATAAATAAGAAATCTAAAATTGATTTACAGGTCAATGACCTGAGGCAATAAATGAGGTGGGTGAATATGTCTATATTTCCTCGGATAAAATGTAAACTTCCAGGCTTACACCTCGCATAATTTAATAATATACATAAAAACACAAAATACATACATTTGTTAAATATCAATAGATGAAAACAGTTTTTATCTATTTTAAGACTGTGGTGTTTAACGTTAAAATATTAAACAGTTAAACTTTAATTTTCATGACTAAATTGAAATAACTGTTAAAATGCATGCGGCTATCATGAAATATCCTTGTAAGTAATTGCTGTAGAATCTATCATCTTTGAACAAATAGTCATTCCGTAAATGTGTAATTAGGGAGGGGTTTTTTTGTTCTGTCCTCTATTACCTCATTTTATTAAACTGTCCGTTTAAGTACGTACAGCAAAAGATTATTGAGGTCAAAATATGAACTAATATATAAGACTCTCCAACTATGTCCGATACCAAAAGATTAATGAGCCAAATTATAGGGTAGGTAATAATTTCTGTGAATTAGACTGTCTATCTATATACATATACCAAACGATTAAATGGCCCTAAATATGGGACAGGTAATCATTTTTGTGTATTAGACTGTCTATTTGTGTACATATACCAAGGATGGATGACCTTAAACATGGGGCAGGTAATCATTTTTGTGTATTAGACTGTATATCTAAGTACATATATCAAACGATTATTGACCTTAAATATTCTACACTGTTTATATAATAGACTGACAATCTAAGTAATTATACTAATGATTATCAGCATATGACAGGTAATAATGTGTGACTGTCTGTGTACACACACCAAAAGATAATGTAATCAGTGATAATTTGTTTTCTGTAACACTTAAGATAGAATTGGTTACTTCATGGCCACTGCATTCCGTCTTGAATATCAGTTCCCAGAACGGGAATTTAGAATGCTTGCAATGGACCAGATTTATGCACAAGACACAGCAGCCGACAAAAGCATGCGTAATTTCATGTCATATTAAGTACTACAGCAGTCTGTTACCAATTTTAGTCTATGACATATTTTATTCTAAGATAGCTTGTGCATAACAATATATGTGCATAAAGAAATAATGCACAAACAGATTATGAAAGAACTCGCTCTCTCTCTCTGTAAGGGTGCAAATTTCTGTCGGTCTATGAAGAACACATTAAGTTGGGCAGGTGAACGATTAATTAGATTTATGGGGATCGGCGCGCGTTTAAATCGCCATAATGCACTGATTGGTAATGTCTCTGTCATGAGAGCAGTGATTCTTAATTAAGCCTTCGTTTATTTAATTGAAAGGGATAGGGGTTAACTTCCGATCTGTATCGAAGCTGTCAGTTTTTAAGTTTTCCAGGAATCAGTATTTGGTAATCTGAGATTGTCAGGCGGACTACATTTTTAGCACCTAGTTAAGGCGGGAGAGATATTTAATTCGGATTGGTTACGCTGAATAAGGGGGCGTGATTCCACATGAAAACTCTCAGTTTTAATGTGCCGCCGCAAAGGTCCTGGTCAGTCGACACTTTTGTCTGCAAGAGAAAACAAATGTAGAAGACTCCGGGTCGAATTTAGAAGAAATTCACTCCTAATTAATCATCCAAGGGATCGGATGTCTGGAAAAATCGACGGACACAATTCTGTCGGGAAAGCTTGAAAACACAAGGTATTTTGCGTCAGTCTGAAGTAAATCATTGATATCAATATGTCGATTTGTTTGATTTATTTGCTTATATTTGCATGAATTTATTTGGTTAGATTCGAAGATCAGTTTTCTTGATATGAATACAACTGTGTGAGTTCATCTATATGAATCCGTAGAATGATATTCTTAATATAAGTTGATGAATCGTTTGAATGTATAGTCTCGATTGTTATAGGTAAATATGTATCTAGAATTTCATGCCTTACTTTAGCTGATATGAGTTACGAGAATCCGTAGGAATTCTCCGACTTAGATGATTTCACGTATGATAAAGACTAGAGTGCGTATTGACTGAAATCAACGTTGTTAAACCATGTAGTAATATTTCATATATGCTAGAGACTTGAATGTGTGTATTCGCTAGAAATAACATAGTTAAGCCATGTAAGGAATTTCATTCATTCATTTGTGCAATTGAGATGACACCGGAACTGATGTCTCGGGGTGATGTTAATATGAGCCAGTGTTGAAATAGCCATTAGGAAGTACATTGATCTTAGGAAACTAGGTTTGTTTATGGTCTGCAATGTTTAGCTTGACCAGATGGCCGTTGGTATCTGTTTGAATTCCGATAGAACTATATCTAACATTAACGAGGGGGAGTAATGATCTATTCTCCAGTAGGATACCTGACAGAATATTTAGGTTGCTACTTTGTTTACTTTTGGAAGGTGAGATAGCTCCACGTGACGTATTCACCTACGTATCCACGCGACGTATTCACCGACGTATCCACGTGACGTATACACGAATCTACCTGTTGAAGTATCTACGCATCACATGCTTACATAACCACCTAACCACACAAAGTTCGAGGGCCGAAAGCGGCGAGACACTAGAGAGGTGGAGAAGGGAAAAGTGGAAAGGACCCAGACGTACAGGCTCAGGGAAGTTAAAGAACAGTCGCAGTTAATTCGGACTGAACCAGAACAGTCAGGTTATGACTCTGTACAAGGCATTGACTTCGATCTTTCATTCGATTCGATGATGAACTAATTCTATCACTTAAAACAGATTGGCTATTTGTATAAGTATATTTGTGTTTGAAATTCGTTGAAAGATTTGTTTAAAAAAGAAGTGTATCTTCCTAATGTAATGTATTATCACAATTGTTTATGAATTTTTATTAAATTTATTGTCTTTACATGTACGGGGGCTCGTGTCATTCTGTTTTATATATCTGCTCAGATCTCTATCTATTCCACTTATAAGTTTCACACTATATTGATATTTACTCGATCCGGGCAATTACACCGTCGACGATCACCCTCTAGATAACGATAACCAAAATCCACTACAACCCACCCCCAACAAAGCTGGGGAAGTATGTGGCACTCTCTCTCTCTCTCTCTCTCTCTCTCTCTCTGCAACTATCAAGAACATAAGACTGCAATACGAAGAGGGTCTCCTAAACAACCCTTTAAATTTTATGAATAAAAATTGTTTATCAAATTCTTCAATTGAACAATCGACTTTGAGGTGTTTTTTATTTATTTTTTTTTTTTGTTTATTTACAAATGCCATCTTTTTACTTAAACCATATCACGAAAGAATGGACTTCGTGTTGTTGCAACACTGTGCTAGGCATAAAATCATATTTAACCAGTACCGCTTGCATATAGTAACACTGTGCTAGACACATGAAATCATATTTAACAAGTATAGTTTGCATATTGTGACACTGTGCTAGCAGGGGTGGCCTGTCCATATAGACGAAATAGGCGGCTGCCTTTCGCATCAAGTTCAATGGGGCATCAAATTTGAGGATAAATTACATGGTTTACCTAGGGCGCCAGTCGTCCCTGTGTGCTAGACATAAAAGCTTATTTTTCACCAGTGCACTGTGCATATTGTGAAACTGTACAAGAGATATAAAATCATATTTAACCAGCGCAGTTTGCACGGGTTCCTTTCTATCATGAATATCTACAGAATTTTATAGAGTATAACTGAAAAAGGTAACAGCAATACGAGGGTTAAATAAGTCATTAGTAATAGTCAACAAGGCATTTAAATGAAATGTCTCTCAGTCTCATAAAGATTTCGGCAGTCTCATGGGCGAACGAAAAAAAAAACTAAACTAAAAGAAGGCTTCAAACATGGCTCTTTTATACTGGTACCATTATACTGACATATACGGCCAAAACTTTCAACAGAAAAGTCCTTTAAATCATCATGTATCATGCTAGTTTCTCTTCTCTGAGGTTTTCAATCTGACCCAGGCAGAAAGTTCCTAGAGCGTGAGTCAGACAAATAAATAATGATTTCCGTACTTTTTAAAATATGGATATTTTAACTCTAAAACATTGCATCTGAAGTTCTATTAAAATGCGTTATTTTTCTGTCTGTAACTGGATAAATAAGGTATGGAAATGAAGAGCCTCTCACCAAATAATTTGTGTACTTCCACAATGGAATATCATCTCAAGAGTAAAACTTTCTACTCTTCTAAAATTTCACTTTGCATAATAATAAGCAAATTATGCTTCAATTCCATTTTATGACAACGTCGTTTTCAATGTGATTTCCTTACAAAAACAACATACCTAACCATCTGCTTGGATAAATGCATAATATATATAAATTTTCTCATTTACACACCAAAATATTCTACCTTTCTTTAGAATTTGTTATTTTGGCTATGTCGGGGTTTGTACAGTAAAGTGAAAGTAATAAAAAGAAATTTCATCGAAGACAGTGCAGCCTCCAGAGACCAGCGACACTTAAGACAGAACTTTGTGGAAAAAAAGTTAACTTAAACGTTTTATGGACATTAGGACGCTAAAGTACTTAGTTAAATGTGTGAGTTATATCTGAGTTCTTTATAAGCGGCTCATGTTGTATTTTGACCTCATTATGCTGACGTCCTTGGTTCTAATTCGTTGCCACTGGAAAACTAGCATGAAGCAAATGGTATGAAATGGGTTTTTGTTATACCGTATATAGTCGCTTATAAGTTGGATCCAACTGCAAAACTACGTATGAACAGATCTGCCTAATGCGCCGGTAGGTCTGGGTTCACTCAGTTTGTTAGGATTCACAAGCAGAATAGACAAAATAGACCCTGATCTGCAGTATGACCCGACATATAAGTTATCCCTAAATGAGACCGTCATGGAATCCCAGCCACCAATACCATCCATCAGACTGATCTGTGAATATTACCTTGCTCGGAAAGAGAAGAAAAAAAAAAAATTGACTAACATGTTATACAGTTGAGGAAGACGCACATGGATTTCCCGGGTAATTAAACATATGCAGGGTATAATTCAAGAGTTTCTCTTTTTCTCAGCTATTTTGTCCTATTGTGAGCGCCTCTCCAGAAATAGTTTATCAGGTTCACGATATGGAGGATCTGTACCTGTTGTCAATTGCCGACCGGTGTATACTTATTATTTATTTGAAGCAGTATTTTTTATGACAGTGGAGAAGAATCAAGATTGAGATGTAAGTAATCCTTTCCTCTACTACTGTCAAACATTACTTAACGCACTGAATCAAGCATTAATATTCGTTGTGCAATCCCTCTAAGATCGTTCAAGCCTGTTGCACTAGATGTAGATAACAAGTTAGGCTTTTATCCTACGCTCTCGTTTAACACATTCAGAGGGTGGTTGGTGCGATTAATCAGCATCAAATTAGTCGAACTATCTGCCCCGGCTACGAGTCTGCAATTTTTCTGCGGACAAATGCTGCCAACCTAAATTCTATGGTATGAATCACTCAAATTAACTTTAAGAACGAATGAAAAAAAATCCTCCATTTCGTCAGAAAAGTATAGCCAGTCACAATACATCTTGTCAGTCCCCAACGTTCGGGTTTCTTTCTGACTCGAATAGATGCATCGCGATTTCCGCATTAATTACGTTGTACAAGATCTGTACTAGAACGTTATGTATTTTAGCTATCAACGTTGCATGGATAACGCGAAGTTATAATATATATACATGAATACTTGCTATTCAAGATTTGTGCGAGTCTGAGGTAATGTTCAGAGGTCAATCACCTTCCCGGAAATATATTGTGTTGATTGGAGTAGGCATTTAGGAACCTTCAGCCGTGCTTCACTCCATGCATGGTAAGGATAAAGAATAGGCCCTCATCACTACTCCATCCTTCTTTATTTTGATGCCGTCCAATCTCTTACAGGAGGATTAGCAGGCCATATAAACCACAAGAAATTAGTATGAAGGGGCTTTTTCTTTTAATTCCAGAATTCATTTTAATTTTTGTCTTTGAAAAGTTTGGCTTATTATCGAACGAAGCATAAAGAGTAAGAAGGATGGATTTCTCTCCGCTCATGCGAAGGATTACTTTGAAAGAAGATAAATTAAACAATTTGATTGGACATGGATTCAGTAATATCTATTGATGAAACGTGTCAAGCTGCATCTGCATATTCAAGTATTTGCTGAAAATCGCCCTCGAAAGAGAAATGGTTTTCAACGTCAAAAATTAACAAAGTACTTTACACGGTTGAAAAATATGGTACACTATGGAGGGCATACAAAGATGAACAATATGGTTCACTATGGTGGGTAGGTGGTTTGCTATTCAGAGTGCAGTAACTTACCTAGTGACCATTACTGTCCACTAGACCACGAAACCTGTGTTGCAAATACGATTAAAATTGACTGCACTCGACATTGATATACATCAGCCTGTGTTGACGCCGACATTTTTAAATGAGGTTGGAAAACGGAATAGTAACTAAACTTTGCCCAAGATTAAACATTCCAGAGCAGACAATATTGTGAAAGAGTTCTATTCTCAATGCATCAAATAACGGGCAAGTGAGCCACTCGTGACCTGACGGCATAGAAAATCGTTTAATTTCCATTCAGTCAAGGCTTGTAATGTGGAACAATAAATGAAAATAACCGAACATATTTCTACTTAGGCACCTTGTAAATGAATTGATCACAAGTTTGACAAGACCAATAAAATAAAATTTTTTGAACAGCCTCTGATACCATGGCCGTGCAATGAAATATGACCAAATAATGTCTAGACAAACTGAAAAGTTCGTATTGCCATTAGGTGTACAATCGAACCAGTTGCATTGGGAAATCGTTAGCTATAAATATGACCGAATTTCGCAGTTTCTCGAACAGAAGCAAATGTGATGTGGAAAATCGGTTGCCATAGCTGCAATTTGATTTGGACCCCTGTAGTTAAATATACTTTGCACCTGCTGCATATGTACACAAATACTATCTTGGAATCTTATCGCTGGTTTTAATTATCGATGGTATTGAAGTGATTACGAGTTTAAGCGTAGAGATATTTAAGTACCAAGCAACCGATTAATTTTCTGCATTGAAGGTTTAAAGGATATGACGGTACATAACCGTCTAAAATAAGGAATGCATAACAAAACATTTGGTGGCCGAGAAGTCTAACGCACTCGCCTTTACAGATCACAGATATCATTTCACCTCTGTCAGTGTGGCTTCGATTCCTAGTCTCGGCCAGCGTAGATATGTAAGAAAGCTTGTCAGTAGCTTCCAGTTGTTAGGTGGTTTTTCCCGGGACTTTTACGGATTCTTCCTCCACCATATGTACTGGCAGCCATGTATCATGTGCTGAAAAATGGCATTAAACACCAAAACAACAACAGCAACAAAATAGCTGTTGGTCAATCACGCGTTGTAGTCATACAATATGCTAAGTTACCTCCCTCTAAAGTCAGTTAACAGTAACAGAAGATCTATCACGTGTTAATATTCGCACGTCAATCACCGAAAAGGAGTAACTTTCTTCAAAGACAAAGTAAAATTGACTGAAGAAATGGTATCAAGTTCTATTTTATATTTGGAGCTCGGTCTTAAAGACTCGAGGCCTAAAACTAAAATCTGTTCAGGTAGGTATTTCAACTGCTAGTATTTTCGTCCGTGTATAGATTTATTGGAACATTTAAATTAATCTTTTATTTTGCACTGACTTCGAAGAAGCAATGAAACATACATTCCTAGCGTCTTCCCGCAGCCAATACATTGTTAACGTCTTACCGCAGCGAGTCATGCTTACATGTGTGTGTGTTCTCTTCTAACTTCCTTCAAAGCCAGTACATCGGCATCGTCTAACCGCCGTCAGTCATATTTTCATGGTGTATGTTCCTATTGAAAATGTATTGTTCTCAACAAAAAAATAACTGTTAGCATTGTTGTTGTCAGGGGCACCAATTCATAATGTGATATTTTTACAAACGTGAAGTTTAGGTTTGCATTTGTCAGTATGCCAACCAAATGCATATAAGGAATTTTTTGTGATACAGTTACTATACTTATATGGTATCCTACTATTTGCTTCCTTATTTTCTGAGAAATCCAATATTGTATGGTGGTGGAAAAAACTCGTATAGTGCAAGGGGAATGTCCTGATTACATAATCATGTTGTCAGGTTATCATCTGTATCAAAGTCATGTTTATATTGCAAGATATTACCGCACAAATCCGTCTCGTGAACAAGTTTGAAAGTTTTCAAAAATGTCGTTTATTCTGTTAAACCCTAAACAAGAGGGAACCAACTAAAGTACGGAAAATTGTTGCTCTTTGGATCTTACAAGGTGGTGATGTTTCAAATAGTCAACATATACTGGTTTTAACGTCTGTGCAAATATATTTTGTAGACTGTAGCTTTAACTGACTCTCAGAATATACTGAAGTTAGCACGTTTTCAGACAGCAGGAAACAGATTTAGTTCTCAGCCGTGAAAGTTGCTGTCATACAGCAAATAACCGTTATACTTAGGAATCAACCATTTCAGTATAGAGAGGGGGCAGATTTATATTACCAAAAACAAGAATGCATCGATTTTATCTGAATAATACAAAAATGTACATAGTCAGTGGGAAAAGGTATAACAGCAAAGATACACTACAACAGAGGAAACTGAGGACATGTTTTGTTTAAATTGCAACCATAACCCCACCACTATCAACAAGAGGTCAAGTCGGAGATAAACATTCGTCGGATCATTCCACAAACCTATTTGCAATGAAATCATTTATTTGAAGCTTCAAATACTTTAGCAAGATAAACAATAGGCCTTGCTATGAGAACCTAGTTGCATATAAGAAGGAAAGAAAGGGCTTTCTCCGACTAACATCCTCCTTAAGTACCTATATCCATATGAAATGTTAAAAGTTGCATCACAAGTACATCACAGTATCGCATTCTCTACATCCCTTTCCTTTTTTGTGTAATCTGTGCTGCTGACTTTGTCTTCATTTGGTACACATTTTGATACAAAAATTGTCTTCCTCATTTACCTTATTTCCATGAATTCTGCGCGACTTTTTGCCGGTTATTTTTCCTACATATTATCAGTAATAATGAAAACAAGCTAATCCAGGCGCACAAGTTCCGATACAGTATACACAGGTATACGAATGCAGATTCTTGATTCTTAAACTCCTGTTGGACAAGTAAAGTCATTGCTAAATAAATCGCTAACCTAAATTGCCATGGGTTGGTGTTTTGGGATGGCTTTGTCCAACGGGAGGTCCCTTCAGTACATCGTGACGAATTGTAACTATCGAGAAGTGAATGCCATGAGGGATTGCAGCTACGTGGGACAAAGGAACGCCGAGAAGATGGATTGCCACTACTATGTAGAAAGGGAAGCCGTGATGGATTGCCCCTGCTTGATAAAGATAACGTCGTATGGATGGATAGAAGAGGATATGTAAGAATCAAAGGGTTTACAGAAATTTGGAAACAATGGAAAAGGACTATGATACAGAATTTTTGATAATAATGATAAAATGAGGAAAATGATACAGAACTTTGAATAAAAATGATAACATGAGGAAAATATGGAAACGACATGGAACGGAAATGGACAAAAAATTTAACAGTTTATTCATAACTATAGAAAGTTTTGCAAACAGAATTTAAACAATTTTAAGAATGGAGCACATGTGAAAGTGTTAAATTGAAGATAATACAGACTATAGATTTGTGATAGAACTTGTTGCAGAAACGAGATGTATCGAAATATACCAAGAATAATTATAACATTGACTATGGACTTAAAGACAGTTACTGGACTATCTTGACAGCTTATCTTATCTTTGACTATCTGTGCTATAGCTTTTAAACCTGCGATAAAGTAAATGCCTAGATTTATGAAAAATGCTCACATAATAAAAATTCGTAAGTTATCTAAATTGTGTTAAATTAATGTGAAAGTAGTTAGAAATTACTCATAAAGTAAAATGCAGCATTAAATTTATTTAATTAGAGGATTATAACTATTATTGGATGAATTATGTAAAGCGTGAACATTTGAAATAGGTATAATGTGAACATATTTGGAATAGGAGAAACATGCAGCACGTGCACATGGTGCTCACTGTTGAGAGCTCAGGTTGTGCACGTGCGCCATGAGATGCTATGGATTTGAACTTATGTACTAAGCAGCTAATGCTACTATATTATAGACTAGTGTAAAAACTAAAACTCTACTTCTCTTTGATAAACAAGATATTACGAAGAAAACTACAAATAAAATGAAATCGAGAAATTAACTAATTTGGATGGTGTACATACCCTAATGCAAAATTTATAAAATCAAAATTTATAAAAAAAAAAAGTAACACAAATGCACATACATATTGGAGAAACAAAAACACAAAAAATTTTCAACTTTCGACACTAGGGGGTCCCTCAGATGATGTAATTCTGAGAGGGACCACACCAATAACGAATGCAGACCAATTCCTCCACTTTCTCTGGATGTTTTGTATATATTTATTTTGGATATTTGTTGTTTCTCACTCAAGGTAAATAAATATGGGTTGGTGGATTGGTCCGGAGATATAAAGCTGTGTGAAAGGACTAGCATTCAAACGGTACCTATAACAACTCTGTATAACATTATTACGTGACTAAACTCGGTCTAGTTCAAGAGAGCACTATTGTGACATCCGATTATAAATAAATCTTGGAAATCGATCGAGTAGCAAGGAAATAGCAAGTAAATAATGTGTATGCATTGGGTAACAAGCTGAAAAATATACTGAAGCAGTGGAATGAGGATAATCTCAGCTTTGGTTTTTACTTTGTTTTCTTTGTTCTTATAGTGCTATTTTTCAAGCTACATTGTAAAAGTCTGTTAACTTTTTAATGATGTATTATTTGCTCACGCAGTTATACTAATCAAGTTTATAGCACACAATTCTTTAACTTTTTGTGGGTTAATTATACATTTTTTTTTTCTTTCTGGTTTGTAAGTAATAGACCACTGGTGTGCTCATCCTTATTGTGTATCCCATGTTGTTTTTGTTTATTTTTCTCTTTGGTTTTTCAAATGATGTAGTAGATAACCTAAATTGCAGGAACTCTCAGCAAGTGTCAGATATAGCAATAGAATATAGCATTGATACGTATTCATATAATTGTCATAAATTTGTAAGTAAAATGACAGACACTTTAGACCCCCAAGAGTCACTCATATCAATGAAAACATATCTGTTTAAGCTGCTTGCTTCCCAAATGTCTAGTCACTAAAGGACAACGGATGAGAGATCTGGAGATGGGATTAAAGGTCATAAATTTAAAATAAGTTATTCTATAAAAAGTATCTTACTGTTATGCCATATTCTAAAATCACTTCAGTTAGAAAATTTATGTTGAGTGCTAGAAGCAACCGATGGCGTCCTCGAGACGTCCTTCACATCATGAATGACAACACGAACTTGGATACAATCTAAAACTCAATATATTACATAACATCTCACTTAGTCACATTTTACATATTTTTATTAAGAAGCTCAATTGCGCAAACATAATACAATAAGTATGCCTGCAAGCAGTTTTAATTTTATCTCAACAGCTTTGCTTTTACAGAATAAATAATAACTCACTTTTGCACTCACTCATCGTATTGCTTTGATACCGTCCAGAAAGGCAATAGAGCAATAGCCATTTTTATTTGGCATTCCGGCATAAACCGGACGGGAAATTAGAAACTTCGATCATGTAGTCCTCGGTCTTATGGAAGTGGTTGTTGCATATTTCATAAATTATCCTACACAGGAATTTATTGCAGCAGGAAAGCCTTATAATAAAAAATACACAACTCCAGCATATCCATTTTACCCTATACGAGCCATGTTACCATACACTAGTCAGTTTACCCTATACTAGCCATTTTACGCTATATTACCCATGTTACCCTATACTAGCCAGTTTACCCTATACTAGCCATTTTACTCTATGCTAATGTTACCTTATACTAGACATTTTACCATATACTAGCCATGTTACCCTATACTAGCCATTTTACCCTATACTAGCCATTTTACCCTATTTGCCATGTTACCCTACATTAGCCAGTTCACCGTATACTAGCCAGTTTACCATAAACTAGCTAGTTTACCATATACTAGCCATTTTACCCTATACTAGCCATTTTACCCCATACTTGCCAGTTTACCATATGCTAGCCAGTTTACCATATATTAGTCCTTTTACCCTATACTAGCCAGTTTATCCTATACTAGTTCATTGTGTTATGAAGGACGATCATTTACATTGTTATACAATTTACTCATTTATCTTTTTTTTTCTGTCGCGTCTCTCAACAGGGATGGAAAGCTAATATGAAAAAGAACACATTTAGTGCGAAAATAAAATATCATGTTGCGGTACGAGAGATACAATAGACAAAATGAAACGGCGTCATAGTTTCTGCCAACAGTGTATTCCCTTTCGTCTCATTAATATTCGTCCAGCATTAATTATTCTTGATCAAAACACGTATGCACCGACAAAATTGCATTGGATGAGGAAAGCCAAGATTAGTAACGATGAATATATTGTTTGATGTAAACGGTAATTGTTTACGCATCAGGTAGTTTTATCTCATTTCACGCTTGTCGATACAATCTGCCTATTAATCATTATGTCTGTAGTGTCTCTGAATCTCGTTTAACATGGGCAGGTATGGCATTTAAAAATTACTTGATTGAGTAATCCATCTCTATTTTAATATACATGAACAACGTGTTATGCCAGCTAGCTCAAAATTAAAATTTGCTAGCTTTCTTCTTCTAAGGTTGTTGGCCAATGTATAGAGCTTGGGGAGGGGGGAGGGGATACCAGTAAAATGGAATCCACCCTATGCTAATTTACAGGAGTAAATAAATAAACCTCTGTTCACAGAAGAATGTGCACATAAATCGGTCTCCCAACCGATAGAAAGGTATCCAACCATAGCATTTTTACGACGTAAAATAGCTCCAACAAGCAAATGTTTCTTATTATGTGATGCAATTCCGATTCTAAATACAATTTGTCTTTGTCTACTACTGTTCCAAATCTAATAATGCAAATATCCTGTTAATTTCTGCATCCAGTAAACATCTCATCACGTGAATATGCAACGAACTCAATGTTTAGTAGTGAAGCTGACATAATTTAGGTGGAAACATTGTAAATACTTTCATCGACATTCATGTATACGGCTCGTCTAACCTAACCCGAGTCAAACTATGCGACATAATAATAATAATAATAACAATAATAGTAATAATAATGAGAACTTTATATAACGCCTAACCTTTAGAAGCTCTAAGCGCTTTACAACATTAGACAAAAATATATAACGATATGATTTCAAAAAACAAACACCATGAAATTAGAAAACAGAAAACGTTGAAAATATTTAAGGTAAGGAAACATTATTAGGTCTTTAGGTCTGTTCTTGCAGTCGAAATAGGTGAGTTTTAAGAGTGATCTTGAATGAGATCGCTGTACCTTTGTGTCTGAGTTCAGTGGGCTATTCGTTCCACGTTGCTGGGCCCTGGTATGCAAAAGAACGTTGTCCATATGGCTTCGTTTTCATAGTGGGAATAATGAGAATGCGATTGTCAGAAGAGGATCGTAAGTTGGTATATACACATGGGTTAGGTCGGATAGGTATGTTGGACTGGAGACCGTCAGTGAAACGTAGCACAGAGAACAAATTTTGTGTTTGATTCTGGATTGAATGGATAGCCATTGTAGGGTACAAAGCAGGGGGGAGGTGTGCTCTGATCGTGGTACTCTAAGGATTATCCGAGCAGCTGTGTTTTGAACTTTTTGAAGTTTCTTTTATTGAGACGAACCAGACATAATTGAGTTACAATAGTCCAGTCTTGAAAGTACTAACGAAAACACAAGCATTTTAGTGGCATCAACTGAAAGATAATTGCGAATGGAGCTGATGCGTCTCAGCTCAAGATATGCAGCCTTGCATATGTCATGACATGTTGGTGCAATGAGAGAGTACTGTCGAGAGTAACACCTAGGTTTCGTACTGACTGTGTGAATTTAATGTTGGTGTTGTTGATATTTATTGTTTGAGGTAAAGGATGTGAATGAGAAAGTCTTTGTGTTGTAATCAGAATGGCTTCAGTTTTATCATCATTCATCTGCAGCTTGTTATATGTCATCCATGATTTCACATCGGAAATGCACCTCTCTACACATTGGATGGTAGCATCAACTGTTGGGTGGCTATATTTGTATATTTGGGTGTCATCAGCGTACAATTAGTCAGACACTGGATGATGATCTATGACACTTGAGAGCGGCTGAGTGTACAGAATGAAGAGAACAGGTCCAAGAAGAGACCCCTGTGGAACACCACAACATAGATCAACTGGGCTAGAGTGTATTCCATCTGCGGACACAATTTGTGTCCTGTTTACCAAGTAGGACTTGAACCACAGTAAGATTGTATCGTGAATGCCAAATACATGCTGGAGACGGTGAAGTAATATATCATGGTCTATTGTGTCAACTGCTGCAGTCTAGTCAAGGAGGTAAAGGATTGTAATCTTTCCGCTATCCAAAACAGAGAGAAGGTCATTAACTACTTTCAGAATAGTAGTTTCAGTACCGTGGCAAGGGCGATATGCAGACTGTACATTATTAAAAAGACTGTGTGAATTCAGATGAGATACAAGTTGGGATAGAACAACTGTTTCTAAGATTTTCGACATGAATGGGAGATTAGAAACTGGGCGGCAGTTCTTTAAATCGCTATGGTCAAGTGTTGGTTTCTTCAGCAAAGGCTTTACAATGACAGTTTGAATAATGATGGGAATTCCCCGGATGAGAGAGAGAGGTGTTAATAACATCAGTTAGTGAAGGCAATATTGGATCTAAGCACTCAGGCAGCAGTGATGTCGGAATCGGATCAAGTTCACATGACTTTGGAGCACTCTTCATCACGATTGTACGTATTAAATACAAAGAGACAGGTTCAAATGCCGCTAACGGTTGCCGCTGAAATTCTGTATCGTAACTGTATGGTGACGACGAGTCAGTTGAAATTGTGTTGTCAAGCTTATCTCTAATGGTTTGTAGTTTGTCACGGAAGAAATTTGCAAACATTTCCAGAAGGTCGACTGGAGAGAAGGTAGTTGGAAGTGGTGTACATTTGTTCCTTAACATTAGCTTGTTAGTAATCTCGAAGAGATCTTTGCAGCTGGAACTTTCCGTGATCTTAGTACTGTAGTGGGCTGATTTCGCTGCATGGACTATGTTTGTGACATACTTCTTCGTGGCTTCATAGATTTGCTTATGAATAGTGAATCTGGTGGAAAACCAAAGCCTCTCAGCTTTACGGTGGTCTCTTTTAGCAGTGCGAAGCTGGTCTCTAACACTGCTATACAACGGAGAACACTTTTTAATTGATACTCTGCACTTGCTTGTTAGGCCATGTTTGTCAAGCAATGAACGCAGGCAGTTATCAGTTGTTCTGCTGTAGGAGGTAACCAAGTTGTTGGGTTTGCTTGGATGTTATGCATTAGTTTGGTTCTATTTATCATACGGAGGTTTCTCTAAGTAGCAAATAAAGGTGGGGGGTTAGGGACTGGTACCTCAAGATGGCATACAATGCAGAGGTGATCTGATGCAAGTTCGTGGGACACCAGCGAGGACCCTAGAATATTATCATCAGGTCTATGAAGAATCCAGTCTAAAATGTGACCATGTTTATGGGTGGGTTGGCTAACTGACTGTTTGAGGTTGAAAATGTGAATGGAATCTAGGCGTTTTGATGTGTATGGGTTTCCAGGACAGTCAAAGTGAAAGTTGAAATCTCCAAGAATAATCAGATTGCCACCTATCGAATTTCCATACTCCAGGAGATTCGGAAACTGCTCCTAAAAGAGAGATTCAGTCAGCTTGTTGTTTTTTTTCCTACAAGGAGGAGGGCGGCAGAGGCAGAAAAAATGCACTGACCTTTGTTCCAGTGTGAGTGTGGTTTGGACTAGTTCAAACGATATGTGGTAGAAATCGGAGGATGTAGTGTAGTTAAGACGGTTGATCATGGAGTTCTTTGTGAAGACAGCAATTCCACCACCGCGAGAGTGGCGGGGGTACGACTTGATGGAGTAACCGGTGGGTGTTAGATCCGCGCACTTGGGATCATCGCCTGATGTGTTAAGCCATGTTTCTGTCAGGAAAAAGACGTTGATATTCTGATCGTTGATAAAATTAACTATTTCTGTGCGCTTTTTCGGTGGTCCTACTGACTGGGCATTGAATAATGCGATACGCAGTGGTATCTCTTGGATAGTTAACACAAAGATTGATGATTGTGTTGACGATTGGGTTGACGATTGTGAAGATCACACGGAATTTCCATAGGACATCCTATGTTGACAAATGATGTTTCCTGTGTCAAATATTCTATTTATTTGTAGGGATAGCCGCCCTTAAAATTATAATTTCTAAAAAGATCTACTTAAATGTTACTGATTATCTAAGTTGCTAATTGTAAATTTAATTAGAATCTGAGACTCCTTTTATACAGACAACAAATAAAAGTTGTTGCGTCTGAGTCACAATGAACGAAAATATTTCTTCTTCTTTATTTCGAAACTATTTCCATTAAAGTAAAAATTATGTGATACACAAGATCTTAAATGGGTAATGATTTGATATTAAATTTATGCAACTTGTTGAAGAATGTCCAGCTGATCTTCGCCAAGGCTCGCAAAAGCTGGACATTATTCAACTCGTTTCATAAATTCGATATTAAAATAAATGTTCATTTGAGATCCGCTGTTTATTATATGCTGATTTGTTTCTCCGTTAACTTTACATTGTCATAATAATTCAGTATTTTTCGATACTACACGGTTTCATACTGCACGACACGTGTGCCTAAAATAGTATAGTGTATTATGCCTAAAGTAGTATAGTGCATTAGGAACTACTTTGTAAACAAATAATGTACACTCATGAGGTAGAAACTTTAGGTTTTGGTTGATCACATTTATTTGTGAATGAAGTATGCAAGCTGTTTCGCCCATTTGATGCAGAGATCACAAAGTTAACGATGCGAACGAGTTCACTGAGTCACAAAAGAATTTCAAACAAGTAAACAAATGAACATCACGTTCATTTGTTTGCTTGTTTGAAATTTTCTTTGAAATTCGCAATGTCAGCAACAAACGTGAGAGACGCGCTAATTGAAAATACCATTCTGGTTATTGAAATAGTTTTTGAGGAGAAATATTCGTAACTTTTCGCAAAAAGGGTGGTTCAGACTATGACCAGTGCTCTCTAGGGTCTATAGAAATACCATAAAAGGCACATTGAGGTCATTGGCTCTTGGTTATCAGAGACGTACCATTAAGCAAATCAGTCAAAACACTAAATTCGAAGAAAAAAAAATGCAACTGAAGGTTTAGGTAAGAAACTAAGAGCCTCAGAGCCAACAAACCAAGACGACGAAAAAGTATTATTTCTGCTGGCTAAATGTACTGTCACACAACAGCTGCTTTGCAATTTTCCCCGTTTAGCTATTTTAATATAGTGTTAAGCTAGCGACACACACTGTATGATACATGTCATAGCTGGGGTCCCTCCAATAGCGGCATGCAAGTGACAGGGCATAACATATGTCTTCATTAGCTGGTAATAATAATGGTAACAAATATGCTTACATTTATGCATCCTGAATTTCCTCAAAATGTATGTTCTCTTTCCTAGTTAGCTCTGCAAATCCGAATGACATTACCCATGTCATGGAAAACCTGATACATACCGAAATTGTAATGTAATTTCAGTTACATTTCCAAATGAAATCGCATTCTCCTTACTGTACTGAATTGACCCAATAAATCCAGTCCATCATAAGCATAAAAATTGAATTGAGTTGGATCAATAGAAAAACAAAACACATCCATTCCAAACCAACTGGAAAGGTTTTCAGTTCGCATTCAATCAAAATATGACTTCAAATTTCAATTTTAAGTAGATCAAAACGAGATTTTTTTCGAAAAATTAATATCGAGCGCGTGACGAAGTTGAAAGATCGCTGGGCGGTGCTATGAGCGCAATAATATTGTTACAGTGTATTGATGAATCTATTTTTAAATACATCATAAATTCAGTCATTTTGTTTCTTGTAGTATATTTCTTTATTATTAAGCCTTAGGTAGGAAAACGATATGAGTATATAATATAAGGTTACTGCATTTATTTGGGAAAATATGAACATGTTTTTTTTCTAAGTAATACTACACTCTCAAGGTCGTGCAATATCACTCAGAAAAAAACTCGTTCATATTTTCCCATGCAGATGCAGTAACATATAATTCTTCTACCGATCCGTTTAAATTTTTCTGGATTTTTAACGTGTTATTTTTTGCCTGTGCCTTTTCACATAATTATATATTTACTGTTCACACTGAAAGTGTTCAGAGGTGTAACTACGTACATTACATGGTACGTTTGCTCATTTTGACGGTTAGTAGTGAAGCTCAATCTGTTCTGATTTGCATGAAACTGTAGCCCTAACTATTCTACAAACACTATTATACAGTAACTACATAGTTATTATTATTATTATTATTATTATTATTATTATTATTATTATTATTATTATTGCTGCTGAATAATCCTTTTTAATCCAAATCAAGTGATTAATAAAGTTGAAATCTATACTTAAAAGTTTTTTGAAAGAACATTCAAAATACTCATAATTTTAACAACGTTAGATATGTCTTCAGTTCTATGCTATTTGATTTTACGGCCTATCACTAACGTATACTACTCAGTACATATTCAAAAACAATTCCCAGCTTCATAGCTTCTCATGAATCTTTTATAATTCACTCTTTTCTAAAGTGACAAAAATGATAAAATATACATCCTTATTTTAAGCATTATACATTTTGTTTTGTTCCTTTTTAAATAAAATATTTAAACGTATATAGACTATAAAGCGTTTGGTGATGACGCTTATTTACACATTTCTATTTACACTGAAAGCATCTGGCAGATAGAAGATTCCGATGGTTTCAAGTATTAAATTTTGGCCTCCTCCCTAATATTCTCTTTTATACCTTTCAATCTTTCAAAGTCCCCCAAAACATTAAGATCGATTTAATGGAAAATTCTTCCTGGTCTAATCATCAACAGGTGTTAGATTTTTGTGTAATACTGTATTAATTAACGAGAATGATCTACCCGAAATACTATTGATCTTCAATCAATATATCTTTCAGAGGTCTTTTTAATGTTTACATAGCAATTTCGATATTATTCATGCTATATAACGCTCGTTGATTTAATCCTTCGTTCAATAAGTGAATTAATAATTACTTAATTAAGCTATTTACAGTAAAAGTGCAGAACTAAGCTAAAGGCTTTATTGATCTCTAATTGTGGTTCGGAATATAAAGCATGTTTTGATGCCAAGTTTCGATACGGAGTTTATCTGCACTGGAGAATTTGCCTTGATAATTTATTAATTATTATTCCATTCAGCAATAAATCTCTTTTATTGGATAATCATGGTAATTATGCTACCTAAGATCATAACCGTTAATGATGGATATTTAACATACCAGGGGTCTAACAGTACCTCACTAAACAAAAACAAAAACAATGTCAATCATCTGCGTGAGGTTGTTTGAGGTCAATGTTTCCCCTACTTTCAATGACCTTAAGACAACAGCTCTTGTCAGCTGAAGGTTTCATGAACGCGCTAATATCACATATAATTTTCTTCTAATGGAACTAACGACCATATACTCACATGAGACTAATCTGATACTTGCATGGTTTTTCTTGCCTCACATTAGCATGATTTGTCAGTAGGCTTTTCTAAGCCGTTGATCGTTCTACGTTCTACGAAACGTGACCCAAATGCCTAATAAACAGAACTATTCCTGTCTCAGATTACACGAGAATATCCCGATAATTCCTAGTATAGAGAAATTTGGATTGTTACGAAATGAATAGCTGCTACCATAATGTCCCGCAACTACAGTTCAATATAAATGATGCATTTACCATGATATTTGGATAATTGCCCGGTTGAAAAAAAAAATATATTCCAGGCACTGATTTCCCATAATCGCACAAACAATCACTAAAATCTAGCAAACTATATACTTGAATACGAACAGCTAATACCAAAGATTTGTTAGTGATATCAACCAGTCAAGCCACGTTTTTATTTATATCATCTCAAATATCTCCTGTATACATTTCGACTCAGTCATTATTCATCAATTTATTTATCTTTTTTGTTTTCTTATTCTTTCTTTTACCGAGTGCATTCGACAAAAATAGAATAGCTAATGGATACAATTAATTACTTTACATAAACTTTAAAAGTTGTTAAAGTTTGAAGATTTAAATACTAAACCTTTTAAAGCAAATAAAAAAAACTAATTATATTTCATATTTAACACTGAGGAATATTATTATTGTCAGTATCAGAGATCAAAGTTTTCTAGCTTGTCGTCAGCAGTATGAATCAACTGAAGATACAGAAAATGAGCTTTAATTAATACAGCCATTGTTAACAGAATATTTGTTCTCGATATCTTTAAAACTAAATGAAAACGGGTATAATAAATAGATGATATCTACGTTTTTGAGTATATATGAGGAAATATTTCAAGAGTGAAGTAAGAAACATTGTCTGAATAACATACGTAACGGCAGATTTATTTCCCGTATGGGAAATTCGTTCCAAAAGTTATATCGTCACTGTAGCGGTTGAAGTAGTATCACCACTTTGGCGATATAATTTTTCTGCCACAGCTATACTTCAGTATCACATCATGAAATATATAATAAAAAATGGAAACTTCGTATGGAAATAGGAACAAGATGTGTTGATGTAATGATTTAAAAGTTTTCTTCCTTCTCTCCTAATGACTCTACCGACTATCACAGGCTAGTGACCTAAAAAATTGAGTCTGCCAGATTGCCACACACTTGAGGCGAGTAAATTTAATGTTGTCCCAAAAGATTAATTTGATCCTGACCCGTTTATTGTCGATGTGCATGATATTAGTTACAGAAGTCAAAGATTAATGTTTTCTGTTAGCCAAGGAATATTCACTTTGACACAGAAACAAATCTGTATGAGGGATGAGCAAGAAATATATCGGACCCAAATCCAGAATGTAGGACCTTAACGCAGAATGCAGGATCCAAACCCAAAATATATCATCCTGACCCAAAATGTAGCTCTAACCTAAAATATAGGACCCTAGCCAAAAATATAGGATCCCATGCCAAAATGATGTACCCTAACCCAAAATTAAGGACCCTAACCAAAATGCCTAAATTGGCAAAGACAGCAGTATTATAAAATTCTCCACAAGATCAAACCTGCATAGTTGAAGTTAACACGATATTTTTTATTGGAGTCAAAAACACGTATAATGTATGAATTATTACTGTATAATTCAATATGGTCGGGTTTTAATATGGGATTTAATATTAAATCTGATTTAAAAAATCAAGTACTTCATTGTTTGCGTTCAAGTGTCCCTCAGAACATAAAACAATGCAGAGTTATATTGTCTTATATTTGTTGTCACTCAGTCTTTTAATACATATCCTCAATATGTTGTTTACAATGAATTCTAATCTTAGAAGTTTTTCAATCATGTATTTGGCCGCCCACTCATCCCGCGCCGACATGTGACCTGTAGGTAAGTACCTATTACGCAATTCAAAATCTGGCTATTCGAAATATTAGAACATGATTTATGCAGCATCAACATAAAATGTAGAATATGTTCAGTTGTACACAAGAAGGTTGAAAATCCCCATGGTGAGCCTACTATATCATTTTTTGAGGGGAAAGTGATATGCTTTTCATAAAGAAAATTACACACATAATCTATAGTTATTCAAGCTGTTTCTTAATATAATTTTCTTTGCGTATTCAATGGATAACTTTGTAAAATCATTGATTGTTACTTTCAGAACAATAAATATTTCTGCAAATATATGCTAAGCAAATTTCTTATGTTTTTTATCAATCATCACAAATATTTACAGCTGAGGGTAAGCCTTTTACCTCACCCATACTTCATTCTTTCTTTTCTTATTACGGCAAACTCTCATGCAGTAAGTGCATTGTTACTGCTATTATTAATTCTAGGTAATCGTTAATAATGCACTGTAAATAGCAAAAGACAGAATGGTACAATTAGACTTAAAATGTAATGATACTCTGTAACGTTTCGTCTTTATTGCACACCTTACATTACTTTAACAGACATCAGTATATCCTGCAATGCCGGACATTCTAGACTGATGCCTTCCTAGGCCTATTGCATTATGTCATTGTTCTCATTTATCGGTAAGAAAGACGAAAGCTTTGTACGCCATGAAATAACCGCTTCATCTCATCCTTGCACCAAGCAAGAAGAATATTCTATGGATATATTAATATAATTTTTCTCCACCTTGATGTTTGATTTAAAATTCTAATACGTTCGTCTTTAATTGACAATATATATTCCGCGTTGGAGCTTGGCCAGTTGTTTTTGCCCGCCTGTATATTCTATCAATTCGCATTGACTGCAAACTTTATGTTTGCATGTATTGACTATAGATTTGCATTGACTGCAGTATTATTGTCTGCATGTATATACTATCGATTCGCATTGCTTACAACCTGTTTGTCTGCTTATATATTCTATCAATTCGCACTGACTACAACCTTTATGTTTGTATGTATATGCTATCGATCTGCATTGACTACAATATTTTTGTCTGCATGTATATACTGTCGATTTGGATTGACTGCGACTAGTATGTCTGCATGAATATACTATCTATTTGCACTGGCTACAACTATTATGTCTGCATGTCGACGCAAAATAGTAAGTTGTATAACATCGACAGTGCACTCATATGTTATACCATATTTCGAAAACTGACTAAATTTTAATAAAATTGCGTTGCATGTCACTGCAGGAACTACTCGTGTATTTTATCTACACGTATAACTCAGAATCTCACTAAAAGAACATAGTATCTTCCTATGTAGAGATCACTTACCAGTACCACATACAAAAAGAAAATCTTACAAACGGCAATACAAAACTAGTGTGAAACCAGTCCAACCGCCTTTGGAATCTATTTTGGGCTGCAGATATTTACAGACACAATTTCAAATGTACACTTGTAAACTGTATCGTGTTCTGCAAATATCACCAACCATACACATGTTGATTCTCTAAAGTAATTTTTTTTTTCATTCTTACCTTGTTCGTATAATCGTCCTTTGTGCCTTTGAGAAAGGATTCGGTTCACACTTTTGCACTCTTGCTTGTTAGTTTTTGCTCTCATATGTATGTTTTCGATCTGTTGTTTTTCGGGTTTTTTTCATATGTGATTGTTCCTGACCAACTCGACCTTTAAGATCCATTGCAGTTTGGAAGGATATGTAGCCGCAGTTAAACGGTTCTAACACAAGGCATTTTGGGATAACTTATTGCATTACATTTCGACCAAAAATACACAAACGTAGCTAAAGCGGGAAGGCGATGTGCACTATCCACAGATACTTGCTGCTCCTCAGAGAGATCTGGGTAGATTAAAGATAGTTCTTTTAGCTATATTTAGTTCTTTTAGCTATATTTGGATTAATCAAACAAGGGCAACATGGTTTTACGGTTGTGTTTTGTATATTTTTGTTTCAATTTGTTCAAGTGCCTGGTGCAACAAAGTATAGAAGCTTGAATCAGTACTGCATATTTGCCCTAAGTTCCGGGCCATTCGTACAAGAGTTCATAAGTAAATTCTCCAAAACATATCTCTAAACTAAGAATAAATAACACTAAGCACATACGCCGGGCTTGAAACAAGGACATCATCCTGGCATTATCAGATGGCGGAGATCTTACATAACTTTACGGCATGTTAAGTGCTGCAAGCAGATTATACAACAGTTACCAAATCCAATATTTAACCAGTAGTAAATAAAGGATGGAAAAGATCGGTACTTCAGAAAAGTATCAAAAGAGGATGCAAGAGTAATGAAATGTGACAATCACGTAACTGAGGTTAATAAACATGTAATGTATGAAAAGGAAGGAATTTTGTTTGTTCCATAGACTTTTATGTTGTATATTTTGTTTGTTTGTTCCATAGACTTTTATGTTGCATGGTTTGTTTGTTCCATAGACTTTTACGTTGTATGGTTTGTTTGTTCCATAGACTTTTTGTTGTATGGTTTGTTTGTTCCATAGACTTTTAAGCTGCATGGTTTGTTTCTTCCACAGACTTTTACGTTGTATGGTTTGTTTGTTCCATAGACTTTTACATTGCATGGTTTGTTTGTTCCATAGACTTTTAAGCTGAATGGTTTGTTTGTTCCATAGACTTTTACGTTGCATGGTTTGTTTGTTCCATAGACTTTTATGTTTTATGGTTTGTTTGTTCCATAGACTTTTACTTTGTATGGTTTGTTTGTTCCATAGGCTTTTACGTTGTATGGTTTGTTTGTTCCATATACATTTACGTTGTATGGTTTGTTTGTTCCATAGATATTTACGTTGTATGGTTTGTTTGTTCCATAGACTTTTACGTTGTATGGTTTGTTTGTTCCATAGACTTTTACGTTGCATGGTTTGTTTGTTCCATAGACTTTAACGTTGTATACTTTTTTTGTTCCATAGACTTTTACGTTGTATGGTTTGTTGGAATGGTATTTTTTATCACATCATTTTTTATACGAAATAATGTCAGCTTCTGTACTACAAACTTCTAGCTCATTTTACATCGTCAGGGTGATGGACAAGGAATCATCTATTCATATTTGCCAGAATGTCCTCGCTTACTTCAGTGCTTTATGCACAGTGTTCACATAATATTGTTTACAAATGTATTATGTGTTTAATACTTTTATAGTTTGTTTTCTCAAGTACCAGCTAAGATTTCCTTTGCTCATCTTTAATGTATTTCTATGACTGATTGTACTATTCGCAATGCGGAGGAAATCAATCAATCAAGCAATCAATCAATCAATCAATCGACATATCCTGACAAGAATACTATATCAAGAAGCCAAGCCTCGTCTATTATTTTCTTACTGTTTTAAATGGTTGATATCTCATATAGACGTAAATGTCACCGACTGCATTTCTGTTAACGCACATTGTAACCATTTACAGCAAATATGACCACCTTCAGTAAAATGTAACCTGTGCGCAAAATTTAACCGATTATGCTACATACAATTTGACACTCAACAATTACGCCTGGCACTGGACATCGCGCAAGAGTGAAGAGAATCAAGGAAACAAATGGCAATACTAGCAACAAATATTAGCGAATAAATCTCCTGAAAGTGCTAAGTACATCAATAGGATAGTGCAGACTAGGCTTCAATGTCACTAATAATGTCTTAAATTTTAAAATATATTCTAAAGTTTTTGATTAGTCAGACTTAAATCAGACTTCAATTCTATCCAGTCAGGCCTGGATTGCACCCAACGATTTTAATTATGGACTTAAGTATGGACTCCAACTACCTCAATTTGTTCAATTTTAGGTATGACTTAAAATTTGTCCGATGAAATGTTATTAGGCTAGATTTATCTGTAAGTCGAAAACTGGGTCGAGTTTGTTAAATTCTAGCCAGTCCGTCATGAACCTTTTCTTGATTGAGAATCTTACTCAGAAACTTTCTGACCAATCAAAATGCAGCATTTTTATATTCCGAGTAAGATTTGCTATATATGGAGTAATATTTATTACTTCTCAGGCTTGGATCATGTACACGACAATGTTTCTGTGCTTGACCGCTTTACCAGCGGAAGAGTTCCACTCGTATACATTTGAACTGAAACAGATGTACTTGTTGTCTTCTCCTTCTGCTGTAAATACAACAAGCGCATTATTATGATACATGGGTTTACTGCAACATTGCTATTACTATTTCTTGCAAGATATTTGAGCTCAGTACGTACTCAAACTTTAGACGTTTTATGAAACCCTTTGTTTCACTAAGAAATATTTAATAGTTAGCTTTGACTTTAATTCAATTCAATTTGATTGATATAAATTAGGTCTGACACAATCTGACCAGTCAAAGAACTTTATCCAAGACTAAAACGATTAGATCTAAATTATGCCAAGTTGAGTATTCCCTCCCGTCGCCTCAGAAAATACTATCATTATGTTTACTTTATTCGTTTATTAGTTTATTTAAGGAATCAATAGAAAACTTTTGCATTGGGCAATTTAAACAACATGTACTAAAATTCAAACTAACCCATAAGTATTTACAAAAAGTGTACTTGCCTTTTGTACGACAGTTTTTAGAGTATAAAGATGTTGTCTGGGACTGTATTTGTCAGGGAGACTCAGATAAGAAAGTCTCCTATCAGAATTCTTACTGGACTTAAAAGAAGTACCAGAATTGAAAACTTATATGGGGAAAGTGAAATCATGCGATTAGATCTTAAAATGAGTCAACAATGTTGACCCTCTACAATACAGTTATTTCACAAATGAAAAGACGACGTTAAGAATGCATAAAAGTGTACATCAAACAACAAAATGCAGGTTTCAAACATTAATTAGTTGTCCAAAAATGAATCATCCAAACTCTCAGTGACTGAACTTTACCTGATCTGTTGTTATTCGATGCTCTGTGTCACCCATGCAATATCGCACACCTGTTGCACTCAATGACAAACGTTACACATTTTTAGAAGAAACTTTTGATCATATGCAGTGATAAAATTGTTTATGCAAATATGTTAACTGTCATCACAGTCACAGACATATCTGAACATGACGGATAAATTAGGCATTGTTTAGTACAGATTGCAAACCGAAATTAAGTCACAACCGAAATTAGGGCACAGCGTCTGTTACCGAAATAAGCTGCAAACCTGACAAAATACAAACAGTCACGTCTGAATGCAGAAATTAATACACGCACAAAATCCTTACAAGTAAACTCACAATCATTACAATCTGTTGTTTAATGATGTTACTCTGAATTCCGTTGTAGCATTCTTTCACTTTGCAACAGTACCCCCACCCCATTAATTTGACAAGATACACAGTCTGAAGCAATTTATAGACATTACAAATTTCTATTTTAAAAAAAAACAAAAGAGTCGCTGTCATAAAACTATTTTAAAATTTCCAACTTCATTTTATCGATGTCGTCTTGTAGACGTTAATTGCATAAACAAAGAATAGAGAAACAAATCCATGCAAGTTGAACGTTTTTGCCTTCACAATGTATATAATAAAACAACTCTACTTTGTTAGTAGATATAAGGAAAAATTTCGATCCTGAAGTAAAAATATTTATTTTATTATTACTCGTAGCTTCGGTACTCATGGAAATACCATGTTTCCACTTCATTACTGAAACATTTCGTTATTTCTATTAAACAAACGTAGATATCGTCTAAATATTATTGAAACTTCAAAGTCACAATAACAGTCGTGTGAAAAAAATAATAATGTCATGGAAAAATAAAAAAAAAAAAAAAAAACTTTTGCAATTTTTTGGCAATTACGACTTGCCGTAAAATCGTCCGCTTAAACATTCTTGTGCCGAAAACGGCTTTATTTTCAACAGTGGCATGATTACTATTTCAGTGACCGTCATATGCTCTTCATTATGTTTTTGATAAGATATGATCTTCAAGACGTTTAATTTTGAAGAAATTTCAAATTTGTTCATTTAGCTATTACATGAGCAATTAATGACATTATACTTTGTCCATACTTTTTTGATTTGAGGATTGCTATACAACCAAGAGTAGAGCAGGACATTGCGCAACAACCTTTACATATTTGAGGTATTCTGAATGGCTGCGATTCTCAGCTGTGTAAAAATTAAAATTGTTCAAATAGTTAGACATTCTAACATATTACAAGCTATCATCCTTAATATTCTGAAGTGTTTGACGATATTACAGTGCGTAAATCTATGCCAAAAATACTGTATATAAAAGAAAACAAAGCACTAAAAATAAGTACATATCTCTATTTGCTAATTGTCCATAAATCATCAGGATACACAGCTAACATTATGATAACGAATAATCCACTAAATCCCTTAATCTAGAGCAGAAAACTTTTATTATACAGGTATATGGTGTTAACAAAATCATGTGCCATTTTGGGACAACCCTACTGAAGTGAAATTAGACATTTCTAAATTTGTATAGCTTGCAGGTAACTTAAACTAGTTACATTTCTTGAGAGTAACATCGAGTGCTGCGTTACACACTGATACACAAATGTCAAGTGCGAAGATTAAAGGTAAAATATACCATTACAAAGGTGAAAGTAAATGAGCATCAATAGTATTGGTCTTGATGAAATTCTTTGCTCAGTTTACTGGAAATCTATTATTGGACCTTTTGAACATCCAAAACTATTAGTTTCAAGGTTTCGAAACCCAAACGTGCTGCATATTTTTGTTATAAACATACTATCATTATCTGAACAACGAAAGATTTAAATATTGTAGATGTGATCATTATAAAGTAATTATTATCCCCACGCTTACTTTAAAGTGTCAGGGCTATTGCTCTACCATAAAAGTGTTCGTCCGTACGCCTTCCTTGTTACTAAATCTTCTAAATCACTGTGGAAATTCACGACGAAACTTTGTCATTGCGTTGCTTCTATGCGACCATCTAGGAGGGTGGTGTGTGTGTGTGTGTGTGTGTGTGTGTGTGTGTGTGTGTGTGTGTGTGTGTGTGTGTGATTTGGATTTTTAACGTAGCTTTAAAAAACATTGTCATATCGCTACAATGTCTGCAGTGAGGCAGTTATAGTGATGTCTAGCACTGGGGCTGGGGCATCATGCCGCAGACATGTAGCATCATGTCCCTCCCAGTCACATTATCCTGACACCAGGCCAAACAGTCATAACACTAACCTCTTAATGCTGAGCGCCTAGCGAGCCAGCTACTAGTACCATTTGTATAAGTCGTTGGTGTGACTCGGCCGGGGTTTGAACCCGCGACTTCCCTCATCCGAGGCGGACGCTCAAACCACTAGGCCACTAGAGCGGTCGGAGAGTAGTGCCATCATTGACTTCTGAGAGGTGGGTCCCATAAAACTGTGAAAGGTCAATTTACAAATAAATCAATTTTAATGAAATTTTTTCAATATCTTTTCTGACAAAACTTTATTAGTCATACCAGGACGACACATTAAATATGACAGATTTGTACTATCTCCCATAGGCCACTGCCGAGGAGACGGAGGGAGTTAAAATATGTAATGAAAAGCGTAGAGATTTTCTACGACTAGTAAGTTGTTCTAGAATGTATTGCTTTGAGCTAACAAAATGAATATAGAAAACATTGAAATTTCCCTGGAATATTTGCACTATTCGTTGATAAATGCTATTAGCATGTATATGATATAGCGAAATAATAACATACACCAGGAGGTACAGAAAATTTTTTGTATATTTTGATCCGCATGACAAATATAAGTGATAACATGTAAGTTTATGTTTGATATAATCAGAACGTATGTGTTCCTCACAGAAGATGTTTCGGACGTAGTAATACAAATGTAATGAGCTCACCAATATGTCTGTAACTTGCAGATGTAATTCTCTGGGGCATGCACGGGATATATTCATTCCTGCAATATGTGGGGAAAGATGGACGTATTGTATTGCTCAGACGGTATTTGCATGTTCATATTTACATCGGCCATAGCTCTCTACAATCTGTACATTATTAAGACAGCGGCTGTGGACATCCCTGCCGTCGTTTTATTTTCGCATGCCAAGAGTGCCGCAAAAAGGTGAAAAATTTTGGTCAGAATTATGTTAATCATTGCATTTGTCTGTACACTGCTAGTCCAAACTAACTTTTGGTCCTAACTCCCCAAAATTCTGACTTAAAGTATTTAGCTTTAATACGTCAAGTACATGGACATTTCTGTAACTGTTATTTACTTTTAGTCTAATTGAGGGATTCAGGCATATCCTTCAAGGTCACTGGTTCTTACTTAAAGCTACAGAATTTTTCATTTTAATCTTCGAACTTTGTACCCGAAATGTTTCTAGAATACAAGGCCTGATAGCTCTTCTTATTTATTTATTTATTTATTGTTTGTTTGTTTGTTTGTTTGCTTGCTTGTTCATTTGTTTGTTTGTTTGCTTGCTTGTTTGAAATACAATATCTCTGCTTGCATCAGTAGGTCATAATTAGATAGGCAATCAAAGACAGAAGACTATTTATAGGCCAAAAGATCGCCGCCAAGACAGTCATTTTCAGACCCTACATAAAAATACATTAAAGGCAATGAAGAGGCTTTCTTTGAAGTTTTAGAAAGCCTTGTATTGCAAAGTACAATAGCCGAAGAAGGTTTCAAACATGGATTTTTAATTCTAGTACCATTTTACTGATATATACGGCTATAGCTTTTAACAGGAAAGTCATTCAAGCCATTATATATCATTTCAGTTTCTCATAGCCTTCCGGTTTTCAATCTAAGCTAATCAGAAAGTTCATAGAGTGTAATTCAGACCAATAAATAATGGTTTCCTTACTTATTAAAATATGTATATTTAAATTCTAAAAGAATTGCTTTTGAAGTTCTTAAGGGGGGGGGGGTTGGCGCTTTTTTCTGTCTGTAACTGGATTAATAAAGCATGGAAATGAAGAACCTCTCGGCAAATAGTGTATGTACTTTTTTGTTGTGAATAGAATAATAACTTAGGGGGAAAATTACACTGCTCTTTTAAAAATGCCTCATTGTTTACGGATATAACTGTTACTCCGCAAATTAATCAGTTTTTGATACTTGTACTTCATTAATGATAACAACATAATTTTGTAGTGTGCTTTATTTATTGAAACCACACACACACACACACACACACATACACACACACACACACATATATATATATATATATATATATATATATATATATATATGTATATATATATATATATATATATATATATATATATATTCAGTTTTTAATATTAGCTTTGTTGTGGTTTTATTCCACTTTGAAGAAAGAATTTAGCCGTTTCATTGAATACATATCTTCTGTACAAGAGAACTTTGTTAAATCGCTAACTTAGCATAGATTGTATAGACTCCATAACGTAGCCAATACTTCATTAGATCCAGATATTCTTTATTCGTTGTTGTACGTTATTCGTTTGTTAGTTGCATTTCGATATCGTGGCCTTACCATATGTGACTGAAATTAATCTCAGATGCTAGCCATTTGTTGGTAAACTAAAGCATCAGGAATGAATGTGCTGAGTATATGCTTTCTCTGTGTGTTATAGTGCTTGGTATTCGAGCCAAAGGTATTATCGGTCAGACTAACCTACGAAAACCACATTGCTATAAAGAAACAAACAAACCTGACTTTATATAAGATAATGTTATGTTATGTTACTGAGGAAGACTGAAGTAGCTATTCATCAATAAGGAAACATATTCGTTGAGCTTATAATTAACACGTTTCCAGCTTCTATGATGTGTTTGATAGTACAAAGGTCTCCCCAGAAACTGCTATCTATGTTACGTTGGAGTAGTATCAAGTCGATTGCTCTGTTACGTATATATTGTTTATTCCAAGCAGCATTTTGGGTGATAGCAGAAAAGAATACCTATTCTAGTATAAGGAATTATTTCATATGATACCATCGGAAAATACTGCAGAGAATAATTGTGTGGCAGATGCAACAGACTCTCAAGCAGATCACGCTGTGAGCAATACTTACACAATTTCCATTTCCGGTTTTATTCAATACGTCGGATTAAGCTGATTACAGGTCCTGGATCAATTTCAAAAAGTTACCCACCCCAATACCATTTCACTGCTTTCTGGGGCCGTTTACGAGCGAATACAATTTTGTCATCAGTAAAGTCTTTCGGGTCTAAATATATCATACCAGTCTCTCAAGGCTTTCGTTTTATTCTGACTTGGGTTGTATGTACATGATTTCTGCATTAAATTTCATATAATGTGTATAAATTGTTTCATTTTAAAGAGGCTACCAACCACCTGTCTTCCGAATTGCCGAAAGAAAGTTTGATTTGCAATATTTGATTGCTCTCGTTAACTGTCGCACTTGGTCGATTTTAGAATCATTCAAACTTAGTAGTTAAGAGGTAAAGGTATACAGTTTTGTTAAAATAAATTTAGCAATACCTGAACCAAACACTGACTTTCTCGTTTAATTCGTCCCAACTGCATACGAGGTTAAGCTAGGAAACTGCTGCTTTGCACACCTGATCTTATATGGTACTATTATTATTATTATTATTATTATTATTATTATTATTATTATAGTAGTGATGGTGGTGCTTCTCCTGCTTTTATGAGTACAGTTGTAATGCTGCTAAGGCTAGTTTGCTCTGTATTAAATCTAGGGATTTTGTACATTTATCCCTGAGGTATCAAATGTGCATAAGAAACGATAGCTTACGGTACAAAATTAAGTCCTAAACTTTGCCTTCTCTACAAGAAGGATAAGAGAAACGTCAAGACAGGGCTTGGGGTCATCACAAATCTTTTTGTAATCGACAGAAGTGCATAAAAATAGGTTAAGATTTCAGTAAAAAAAAAAACACCCCCACGCCCCACCCCATGGTACGACGAGCTTTAACTCGGCAGTTAAGGACATTATTCAGATGAACAATTGTTGGACTGGTACTTACATTTTAAGGACAATTGTTGGACTGGTACTTACATTTTAAGGACAATTGTTGGACTGGTACTTACATTTTAAGGACCTTTTATGTTCCCTGATAGAGTCATTGCATGCATCATCAAACCATATTTTGTTGATACGTTTTGAAGTCACTAAAGGTTTGGATATTGTACCCCAAGCAACATTCTGAAGTATGTTTGTCTACATGAGTATTGGATCCCCTTCTTTATTCAAAATTCGCAGAGGTATTGATCATTTTCCCGATGTGTCTTG
>JAECUM010007052.1:0-16526 GCA_016617855.1 Megalonaias nervosa | reverse complement strand
CCATATCTGTCAAAAGAAAGGGCATTGGGCTACAGAATGTCCAGACCGTCAAAGAAGCAAGACCAGTGTCAAAAGAAACAAAAGTCAAGATACCTGTTATCATTGTCAAGAGAAAGGACATTGGTCTTCAGAGTGCCCTAAGAAACAACAGGAGCAGGAGAAGGAGGAAGAAGAAGAAGAAACAGAGGTGACCTCGACAAAAGAAGAACCGCGACACGTTCAGAAAGAGAAGAGAGAAAAGAAAAGAAGAAGAGAAAAATGTGAGGAAGAAGAAGAGGAAGAAGAGGAAAAAAGTGTAAAAGTGAAGAAATTGAAAAAACAGAGAGAGTGAAAGAAAAAAGAGACAGAAGAAATCTATGAACTTTTTTAAAAAGTGTTGTGTTGTGTTATGTTGTGATATTGAATTGTAAAAAATTGTAACAGAATAGACCAAACTGAAAAAAACGTAAGTGTCTCTTGGTTTTCATTATTTAGAAATAATAAGGACCTACACTCATACACTCACAACACGTACATCATAGGGTTAAAGAAGGGATTTTGAGTTTTAATTGATTTTTGCAAAATGAATAGTCACTCTTTTCGAGAGTATTGGGTAGCCCTGAAAAGGACTGTTGAGTGTTTGTTTTTTTCCTTAGAACAAACTCAGGAACGAGAATCAATTCGCTTTAACTGTCTTAAGCCTTTGCCACGGCCAAGGCCTACTTGTGGACTTGCTCCTGTCAATGATCTAGTAGATATCACTAGGGGTGGTATCTCTGGTGTAGTCACATGGTTAGGTTGTTTGGCTCGGGAAGGTCTTTTTCTCTTGGGTCGTAATAAAGAAGTCTGATACATTTGTTTCAGACTTCTTAACTCGGCTAAAATGTCCAAGAGTACCGTGACCGTTTGACTTTCGCTGTTCTCCTTCTCTCCTAGACTTTGTTTCTTCTCTACTGCTTCTTCTTCCTGTTGTTTCTTTCTTGCCTCTTCTTCTTCTTCTCGCTGTTTCTGTTCAAGAAGAAATGCTTGCTCTGCTTCTTTCTGCTGCTGTAAAAATTTCTCCAATTCTTCTCTCTGTCTTTGTTTAAAATCGTCGACACGTGGTAATGAAGGAGAAAGTGGCGAAGGTACTGGTACCGGAACAAATTCTTGGGAAGAAGATAAAAATCTACTAAATCCCAGTTGAAATCAACCTCTTCGGGAAGTAGCACTGTGTTCACTTTGGTAGCTGCTGCTGTACCATTACTTCTCGTCTCCACAGCCGGTGCACCCCAATTCATTGTCTTCTTAGGTTCCGTCATGTTTCACAAAACACTACCGCATCGATTCACTGCGCACAGACGCTAGTGTGCCTATAGAGGAAATGTGACGTCACAGGTAGCTCTCTTCGGATTGGAAGACAGACTCCGCGAAGTGACTGAATTTTGTAACGCGTGTTGGGATTGGTGAACCCTTTCAATCCGTTTCGATCCGGTCTTCCACTATAAATAAACGCGGGTTCACTTCATTCCCTTCACCTGTTCTCGTCACAGAGAAGATGTTGATCGACGTAGAATCCTCTACTTTGGTATCCTCAATGCTGTTCCGTACAGACTTACCCATGTATGTGAAAACAAAATGGACTGCCATCCGGATCACCGGTGCCACTCTTTGGAAAAGAAGATGTTATGTGGAAAGACAAGGCTGTCTTAAGCGGACTCTCATCTACGGACCAGAAGTGAGACACAGTTTAAGACAAACTTTGAGAAATTTGAGGAAGATAAGAAGACCTATGCGATGTCCTGTATGTTAACAGAATGGTGTTAACATCACATAACAAACAACGGCCCTTTTCAGGGCCACTCCCAATGCCTCGAAAAGATCTTAATTTTCATTTTATCTCCACCCTAAACGAATATATATAAAACCCTTCCTCTACTAAAAAAAAAGAAACACGAACGCTCTTGATTCGTGTTTGTCTATAGCCCTCTCTCAGGTAGCCTGACGTCACAGTACTTCTCTTTTTGCTACATTGTTACCAGTGTGACGTCATGCCACCTGTCGCTTATCGCTCTACAAACCCACAGCCTCCTAGTCGCCGCTCTACAAAATTTCCATTGTCGCTATACAGGCCCAGGGTGTTCTAGTCCCTCTACTCAATTTTCCATTGTCGCTATACAGGCCCAGGGTGTTCTAGTCCCTCTACTCAATTTTCCATTGTCGCTATACAGGCCCAGGGTGTTGACCTACTTCTTGTCGCTATACTGGCCCAGGGGGGGTCTGTAATGCTAATTCCCATTGTCGCTACGGTACCCCACTATACTACTTGCCAAGGATACAGAATACACATTATAATAAACTTTTTTTTATTAGAGGCCTCCAAAGTAAGGAACAGACTGTATCAACGTGTTAGTGGTCAGTTTTAAGCAGGTCCGGAACAGCAAGCGTAAATGGTTTCATTCAGCTTTATTTTGTTTTACGTAGTTTCTTTTGCTTTAAATTATGCTTCCTGGGTGCTTATTTTATTATTTTATTTCATTTTTTTTATATTTTGGAATCCCCCCTCCCCGCAACCTGATTTCTTAATAATTTGGGCTTTGTGCACTCATTTTAGAACAGAATTGTGGTATTCTTACCTAAGTATTTTTCTGTACGTATTCTCTTATATATCATGTATGTACATGCGTTTTAAAATTATTGCCATTTTTACAAAATAACATATGTATCTGCATGTGTCATATTTTGTCCATTTTATGTTACTTATTTTCGAACAGAAAGAAAACAAACTAGTTCACATAATCGTGCAACAGATATAAACAGCATGAAAAGCTTAAAGTTTATTAAAACCTCTACAAGAAAGTCGGATTGTTTAGTAGCAAGCACAGAATTGTGGACAACCCAAATGCTACAGCCTAACTCGAGATCCGATATAACTTTAGATATAAGGTCACGTGCATTTGAAATAAGATTCTTCTACAACCCATTGTGTCTGTAATTAATAGATAAGTAAATGGATGTCAAATGGGTCAGTATATAAAAATAAAATTCATAGGTTATGTTGCACCTATTTTTTTTGTATAAATTTTAATTGCATTTATTAATTTTTAAAAATCTATGAAATTTGCTTTAACTTGGAATGTGCTAGTTAAGGTGGCATATCTAATCCAAGTTCCATTTACATTAAAAAATCATATATATATATATATATATATATTGTAAATCAATTTAATCAAAGTAAAATTTACGTTATCAGTATATTTTTTCCAGCTACATAAACAGAATAATTTTTTGGAATATGGATGTATACCTGTATGCCAATTGGCGTATAAGCAACACAATTGACACCCTCGCATTGTGTTAATTTCCTCGTTTAGACAGTACAATACAAATTGTTTATATAAAATCCGTTTCACCAAGGTAAGAAACAAATTTACGTGAATATAGTATTTTCGGGTACTTCAAAATGTGTGCTGGTTGCTGTGAATTGCCTCGAGTGATGAAGGGCACAATTCATAGTCACTAACCGTCTTAGTATTTCAAGGACAATGGTGATGCTGTCCGATAATCCACACGGACGTTACCACATTTACGTTATCGGCAAAAACACTATCGGATCATAGCCAGAGACCATGGACGCCCGCAGCATAGGTCAAGAAATTTAAATCGCCTGCAAATATATATATATATATATATATATATATATATATATATATATATATATATATATATATATATATATATATATATATATATTCCGACAAGTTTAATCATGCAAATGAAGCTGAAAATATGTCACAAGATTCTGTTCAAAACGCTTAGTAAATATTATCTTTAGTTTCAGACTGCTTACTATACTAACTCTCCCGCCCGTGACTGACTGACCTCACCCCCCTTTGCAACAAATCCTGCGGGGCCCATGCCGGAGATCTGTAACCGAAATATTTGTTGTTTTATAAGGACTAAAACGTCCTAGATAACAGACTCTTCATTGGTTTAATATATATCTTACTCGTACACGTTTTTGCCGAAAACTGAGTCCTCGAGGAGCCATAATGGTTCCTTTTCGCTCTCAACCCGACATGCATATGACCTAGTGTAACCGTTGTTAAGTATATGTGACCTTACCAAAGTCCCTATGATCAGAATTAATTTTAGCAATGTTGCTTATAAAACTTACACTTGTACCCTTATTTAGGCCTAACCATCAGTTGCAGTACAAAGTCTTTCAAAATGAGTAGGTAACGTAAGTTTGATTACAGTAGCGTAAACTGCAGATGAAAACGTTGGACACCAATTAAAACTAGTTATTATGATTTGAATCCAAAATAATCGTAAAAGGTCTTATTCAAGTCCAAAGGAATCGAATGTCCCGAATAAATTTCAGATCCTTGAATGTACTGGTCCGCCAAGATTCCTGACGTATCAGAATGACATTGTCCATTACTCCTCTGAATAATTCTCAATAGTCCCAGTACAATATTTTTGTCCAATTAGCATTTTGTAGTTCCAATGAATAATCTAATCAAATGTTTCATCTCAAATAATATCTAAACACAACATTAAATTCGTCTTCAGACTGATGTTGCAATAAAAAAAAACATAAGAAACAAAACTGACCAACATTGCCCAGCTCCACGTGCTTATATATAAGCATAAGGGGTGAAAACGCATTTTTCTACCACTAGCTACGTGACTTTTTACAAATATCCCACAACGCAAAAGAACCCACTTGACCTAGCCCATCCAATGGAAAATAACTTCTAAGAACCCACCTGACCCCACCAGTCAATGAGAAATTACCCCAAAGTTGTCAACAGGTTTTATTATTAATATTATCATTAATGATCGTAAACAACTAAGTCAAGAACTATTTACAGATCATACGTAATCCATACTCTCGATATTTTAAAATAGAATTTTATACCCTCGTAAAGAAATTAGCTATCTAATACATGAGCTATAGATGATCATTATAATTTAAAGTCACAAACAAAAATTACACATAATGTACATATAATCATGCACCAGAAGTTATACAAATATAGATATACATAGCAATGCCACAATAGAAATTCTGGGCAAGGTTTATCCTGCAGTTATATACCACAACATAAATTTGGCCATTAAGGCGGATATTTATTATGATGGGTGGTTGCAATCTTTGGATATAAACAATCATCATGGAATTAAATACGTCTGTCAAACGTTCCTTAGCTATTTCTGCTCTCAATACAAACTTTCAAATTAAAATTATTGTGTGTACGTGTTGATGACTAAATCGATATTACCCTAGATGAAGATGCTACCCACTTTGAAAATTAGAAACCTATATTTCAACGTCCAAATTTGGGAATCTTGAATTGCTCCTCACATCGACATTGTAGCGGATCTTCTCAAGGTACAGTGGCAAAGCATGTTGCACATTGAAGCATCAAAAACATGTTTTACGCGATTTCTCGATAATATTCTTTTACAGCAGAAGTGGTACCAGCAGTATATTTACAGAATGATCATGTTTTCGCAATTTGTTTTTATATCACCAGAAATGTTTCATATGTCGTTTTTGTTGATACGTGAGTAGTATATGGGGTTACCGTAGCGTCAATGGGAATTAGCATTACAGACCCCCCCTGGGCCAGTATAGCGTCAAGAAATAAAATCTCACCCTGGGCCAGTATAGCGTCAATGGAAAATGGGGTAGAGGGACTAGAACACCCTGGGCCTGTATAGCGTCAATGGAAATTTTGTAGAGCGGCGACTAGTAGACTGTGGGTTTGTAGAGCGATAAGCGACAGGTGGCATGACGTCACACTGGTAACAATGTAGCAAAAAGAGAAGTACTGTGACGTCAGGCTACCTGAGAGAGGGTTATAGACAAACACGAATCAAGAGCGTTCGTGTTTTTTAGTAGAGGAAGGGTTTTATATATATTCGTTTAGGGTGGAGATAAAATGAAAATTAAGATCTTTTCGAGGTATTGGAAGTGGCCCTGAAAAGGGCCTTTGGGTTCTTCTTCTTTTATCTTCTCCAGTTCTTCCACCAGTTCCTGACTTTTTGAATAATTCCTTTCTTCTTTTCTTCTTCGGGCATCCAGTCAGGATGTCCGAGAGCTCTGAATTTTTGTTGGATTTTCATCCAGTTCTGATTTAGTTTCTCAAACTCTTCTTTCTTCTTTTGGTTTTCCTTTTCCTTCCTCTCTTTTGCCCACGTCTCCTTGATCTTCTTTACTTCTTCTTCCAATACCTTTTTCATCAGGTCTTCCGCTTTCTTGATATTGTCTAAGCCTTTTTTGACAAAAGGCCATTCTGTTAAAATGAATGTGTCTTCCAAAAAACACCTTATTTTGGTGACAACATCAAGGGTCTGCTTCAATGTGCCTACTCTGACATATTTTGGATAGTTGAAGCCTCTCAACTTATCCGCTTCCTCCACTATTATGCCTTGTAGTTCATAACTTGCTACTTTCATACTTGTCATAAAGTCTAGGCTGACTTCAAACCTCCACCCCATTTGAAGTCTTTCCACCACATGGACTCCATCTATCATCCACCACCAACTGTCTGTCAACTTGTTAAAAAGATCCATCTTGTATTCTGTGTTGAATGGCGCGAATGACGAACGCTATACTTTTATATACTTCAAGCACGGACGTGAAGGAAAACATCCCTTGCACTCACTTCACATATGATATACTATCCTCACTAACGAACGAGTAAGCATAAAACACACAATATACTATCCACACCAACGAACGAGCAAGCATAAAACACACACAATATACTATCCTCACCAACGAACGAGCAATCATAAAACACACATTATACTATCACACCAACGAAGGAAGAGAATAAAAACACACACCCATATACTATCCACACCAACGAACGAGCAAGCATAAAACACACATACTATCCTCACCAACGAACGAGCAAGCATAAAACACACAAACATACCATCCACACAATCGGGATGAGAAAAACACATATTATATACTATCCACACCAACGAACGAGCAAGCATAAAACACACATTATACTATCACACCAACGAAGGAAGAGAAGAAAAACATACACCCATATACTATTCACACCAACGAACGCGCATGCAAACACACACACACACACACACACACACACACACACACACACACACATCAGTAAAGAGTGAGTTTTTATAGTCACACTACACTACATTCACACGAATTGGCAAATTGAATAGGTTCTCTTTTCTAGAGATCTGGTTAGCCCTGAAAAGGGCTGTTTTTTAGAACTGCAAATGCACCTGGTTAATGATGACATCTCCCAGGGCGGGCACCACACACGCATCGCCGGCTCCAGTCCTGCTCCCAATTGATGCGTGTGGTTGGGAGCGCAGAGGGAGGTTGATTGGCTTCACTATCCCACTCCTCAGTTTGAGGGATAGTGAACACTTGTTCCCTTCTTCTTCTTCTATTCAGCACCCTGGGATGCTGACGCCGAGGCTCCCACTCTTGCCTCTGTCTTTCCAATTCCTCCTCCCAGTTTTCTGTCTGGAGGACAGCGGCTCTTGGTACTGGTGTTACTGGCGGCAGAGGTTGTGGCTGTCTTTGTTGTGGTGCTGCTACTGCCTGTGGAGGCGTCCTCACCTCAGGCTTGACCTCACACAGAGGTCTTAGCATGAGGTGAGGTAGGATCCCTCTCATCTCCTCTTCTTTCTTTTTCTTCTCCTCCTCTTCAAGCCTGGCTTCTTCGGCTAAAGCCTCCATAGCCAGCTCATCTAGCAACCGTCTGGCATATTCCAGGTGCATCTGGAGTTCTAGTAGTTTTGTTATTCTGCTCATTTTGTTGCAGCTGCTACGTCAACGTGGGTAACCAGACTGACGATCGCACCGATTTATATACTTGTAGCACGGACGTGAAGGTAAACATTCCCTAGCACTCAAATTTACCATCACATGTAACACGCGGACTTAAAAGAAGCACTCACGTTGACTTTTTTACTTTTTACTTACAAACACAGACAGACACGATTGGACAAGACAGAGAAAACAAAGGGTGATTTTTTTAAACATACAAACACACAAATATTTTGTTTTACTGACAAAAGAAACGAAGTGCTTATAGACACACTTCTATTTTCTAATGACAAATTTTGGCAAATTGAATGAGTATGTCTTTTCGAGAGTATTGGGTAGCCCTGAAAAGGGCTGTTTTTTTGTTCACGGAAGTAATGGCAATCTTTTTTACTGTCTAAGATTGCGTCCCCGTCTGGCAGTAGGCTTTCCTATTGGATACGGTCTGCTTCTGCGAAAAGAGAAAGAGAATTCTTTGGTGTCTACTCGACAGTCCACAAAACCTCTGTCTGGTTCTTGCTGCTGCTGCTGCTGCTGCTGCTGCTGTTGTTGTTCTTCTCTCTGCTTCTTCTGAAGTCTGTATTTCTCAGTCCATTCTTCTTGTTCTTTTTTAATTTCCTCTCTAAACATCTCTTCTATCAGACCTTGGACTGTGGAGAGCATCCTAACATTCTCTATTTCTTCAGGCTTCGGTATCAGGTTTAGCCTGACACGATGCAAATTGACGTAAGCTTCGTTCAGCTGGGCTAGTCTGAAGGCATCTTCATAGGTTGACGAGTCAACAGTGAATGGTCAGACTGGAGACCCACCCGCTTTATATGGTTCAAACGCGGACGCGATAGAAAACATCCCTACTTGGTTTTAGTGTCGGAATGCTATGATAGCGAATGTCATGATGAGGGATAGAAAGAAGTCAAAGAGCATATATTCACAGTGTTTTTTGAAAACAAACGACAGACACATTTTTTTCAAAACACAACATTTTTTATTCAAGTAACAAGTAACAAGTCATAAGTCACAAGTAACAAGTAACATCAAACAAATTATTTTTGACAAGGTTGACAACGTTGTGAAATCATGTGAGATTTCCATTGATGGAAGTCATGAGGCCATTGATGTACACTACGTTTCCTAGCTAAAGACAAAAGATAACTATAATGGTCACAAAACCATCGATCTATTTTCTCATCGTTTCTAGAAGAGTGACGATCAAAATAAGTCACTAAATGTTCTAAAGGATATCCAAGACTGCGTTGATGAAGAAAATATACACAATATTGTCCACACACCATGGAATCTGTGCCTTGTAATTTCACATTATTGTATCGTGTCGTCTGGGCATTTCTTCTCATAAAGTCAATGATATCGTCTTCCAAAGGGGGTAATCCATACGAATCAAAATATTCCACACAATTCTCTTGAGGGAAGTAGACGGCAACCCAGTGAGTGCCTGGAAGATGACTTTCGTCCGTGTTGATGACATAAGCTTGATGGTCTTTAGGTTTGCGATGAGGTAGTTCATCTTTAGCGCACACGACAGGATTCCAAGAAGCAGTATACGAACTATTGTTCAAAAGGTAATAAAGTTCCCAGGTATCCATTTTCTGTTGTGTTGTTTTTGTTTTTTTCACAGGTAATGATAAGTCATCAATTCAATTCTGACTTTTTGTTTGAAACGATCTGTCAAGTATCCGTTTCTTTGCCTTGTCTCCGCACTCTGGGCTAAGAGAGCTTCGATGCGATAGATCTCTAGAGTAGTCAGTGGAGGACAGGAATGATCACGCAAGCCTTTATACCACTCATGCAACACGGTTTCTTCTGAGATGAGACTCCAAGCGTCGTCCAGATACTCGTCCAATTTTTCTTCTTGACTCATCATCATACATTTATCGTGTTGAATTTGACTGGGATGATCGTTTTGACATCCGTAACAATATTTCTTGGACAATTCCGTAATGGTATCCGCTAGGTGTTTAGCAAAACAGGACACTAAATGTTGTTCTTGTTCTGGCCATCTGGACTTGACGACTACCTCGTCCTCTTTGACTTCGTCTTGGGGTTCTGTTTTCACGCTATCCTCCCATTCCATGTCCAAAGATTCTCCACTGTTTAAAGAGGGATAGGAGTCTTCCATTGTGTCTAATAGTCTAGAATGACTTCTCTCAAACTGTTGATTTCTATGGTATTATCGAATTCAGCATACAGGATGACGTTGACCGTCTCAGTGAGAGCTTCTGCAAACTGAAGTTCCACACGCAGTTGACCGGATTTTATAGGGTGGAAATGTCCCTCGTCGCTGCCTTGGTCTGGAGTGAAATCAAAGGCCCACAAAGTGTAACCTCCGACATAATCTTCGTACGAAATACCGTGACTGGCGTTGGTTCCTAGTTGCCCCGTAGCTTCGTACAGGGACAAGTACGATCTCAAGTAATTCTTCTGGGCAAAGTTAGGTTCGAAGGGTCTGGTACACAAAGTCTTGCCATCGCGACTGACTTCAATTTTGGACACTCTGTAGTGCTTAAACTGGAAAGGATTTTGATCGTGGGCTCCGTTGAAGGCTGCATTACTGACGATACCAACGATTAAACGTTTGGGTAACTGTCCTTGGAACAGATGATCTTCGATCTTGGATCGGAGTCCAGTAGCAATGGTGAATGTTTTCACTTCGACACGTCGTATCGGATATTTGGCGGTCGATCTGCTCAATGTTTGACTGATGTCGTTTCCCGCTTTAGGTAACACTTCTACACGTCGCACGTAAAGTCTGGCTTCTTGGATGATGGTTTTGTACTCGTTGGCTTGAGCCATCAAATGGAAAGCGACACGCTGCGATTGAGTCTCAGGCGAATATCCACTCCGTTCAGCAAATACTTCTCTTGCAACCACATGTCCAAATGCAAACGATCCATCAGTTCTAAACTACGACCTTGCAGGATTTTCCTTCGACGATCGTTAAAACCCACATTGTGAGGATCGTCATCGGCTGTCAGGGCTCTGTCGTTAAACGTGTTCTCACCTGCGGTGTCAGGTTTCCATACCACGCAAGCATCCAGATGAGTGTTCTTGACCTCTTTTCCGTACGTCAAGAGATTTTCTAGGTACGCTCGGTAAGGGTAAGTATCCGTGCTACTGCTGATCAGTTTGTTATTCAAGTACAAATCCACTTCGCTGAACAAGGAATGCATGAAATTGTTGACGGGAGCTACTGCGGCATCGGCTCCCGGATTGGTGTTGTCGGTTTTGATCACTTTCAGCTTTAGATACAAGTAACTATTATTCAGATCGATGTAATCTTCGGGCTGTCCTTTGATTTCAAACTCGATGGGAGCGGAATCCACCAAAGAGGAGACGGGATGAAATTCGACCCATTGGGATTCTTGCATCGTCATCATGGTGGGTGGCATGGCAAACAGATCCAGTTCCGACTTGGAACAAGCACAAGACTCTCGGTGCATCATTTTCCTTTTTTTAATAATCAAAAACGTCTAACTCTCGGACGGTTTTTCTTTTCTTTGTCTTTCTAGCTCTAGGGGCGTGAAGTCCTCTGAAAGGGTGTTTTCGTCGTCCTTTTCTGCCTTGTCCTTGCTGTGGCCTCAGGGAAGCAGGAATGCCTAACTCAGCATTGCCCAGGGCATTTATAGGAGTTTCTCGCCGACCCAAAAGGTCTTTGCCCGTTTGAAGCAAAACATTTTTGCCTGCTCTCAAGAAAGCTTCTTTGGGGCTTTGTTTGTCAATGATGACATTTTGGAGAAATTCTTTACCTTGCGTCAACGCGGCATCTTTTAAGGCGTGCAATCCTCGTGTCACCATCGGTTTCAAAATGGGAACCACTGTACGAAAGGCCGATTTGAGCATATCACCTAAACCATGTCCTCGCTGTCGAGCAACTCCTTGGTACACAGGATACATGACTGACAAAAAGTTAGAGTAATCGTTTTCGAAAATGGAGTTTCACTGTGACTTTCCCTTTGGTGAATGGAATATTTTGTCCCAGATCTCCTTTTATAGTAATGTTGACAGTGTCGAAATACGGCTTACTGACGGACAAATAGTGAGGATTTACAAATTCACGGTGAACGTGATAGGTGTTTCCACCTTCCTCGTCAGCCTTCGTGGCAGAATCCACTTTGAAAGGAATGACACGCAGTAACGGTACGGAGGTGTGTCCCACTACGTTGTACTCCACCACATCGGAGTACACAAAAATCAAATTCAGTCCTAGGTTCATTTCTACAGGGAATCGAAAATATTTCGCAAAATCCACGTTACTGGTCACGGCTGGTATTTCGTTTGCAATCTTGATTAACTTAGGGTCTCCACCCAAAATGTGATACAATTCAGGACAAAATGTAATGGCCAATATTTTGTCCTCAGAAAATTTCATCAGTAGGCGACGAGATATTTTGTGGTACTCGATTGTGACACTTTTTTTTGGCTTTCTCCAAAGCTTTACTAAACATGAAATTGAACCTCTCAGCTATGGTGTTCACCAAATGTTGACCACTAAAATAATAACCTGCAGGAACTTTCAACAGATAAGTGGTTCGTTTAGTTATGGGGTTTGGTGTTTTGATAAAGTCAGCTACACCACTACCACTAGCGCGTTCATCCATGACTTGTTGCACTTGATCGTCACAAACTTCTATCGTCAAAGTGTTTTGATTTTCGACGATGTTTTTGATTTGTGTAGGGTGAATAATTTCTACCAAAGCCACTTCCCAACGGGCTTCGTGATCCAATCGGATGGCCTGAGGTAATTTGGCCGAGAAACAGCACAAAGTGTTATTGGGAAACACCTCCATGGAACTGTCACTGGGTAACGTTAAGTAAAATTGGTTGTTCATAATTCCACAGTTCTAGTATCCGAGGAGTCACTGGAAGTGAGAGGAGTGTCTAAAAGAGGATGGTTAGGGTGACTGTTGGAACTGACGTTGGACACAAGGCTCCCGTTGTTGTTGTTTCCGTTAGAGGAATATTTCAGAGACGGATTGGGAAGAAGGTAACCAATGCAACTGCTGAGTAAAATGGTCCACAATTGTTTATCTCCTTGTTGCAAACTCAAATTGGCAATGGCAGCACCGATGACACAATACACCACAAAGATTTGGCAGAAAAAGACGATTTGAGTTTTAGGCACACGTTCTCCACACCACACCCACAAGGGTTGTTTTTGTAGATCTTGCAGAGAAGAACTGGGGAAGGAGTGGTCACTGCAGTAGCTGAGACTGTGTTGAAGGGCATGATGGTCACTTCTTTTTATAGTCGATGAGTTGCGAAGCGTCGATCCAAGAGTCAAAACTGGGAGGATATCCTTTCCAACGTACTTTGACTTCTTTGACACGTTTCTTTCCTACTTTACGAGTTCTTCGATCGAGAATGCTTTCGATCTCGTACACGTCGTCTTCTTTTTTGGTCACACGTTGTAACTCGGGTAAGTAAAACGTTCCTTTTAACACTTCCCCGTTCATGTCCTCTAATTTATAGACGGGAGGATAACGACCACGCACACGTTCAGTGACACGAAACAATTCGGTGGTCCAATTGGGTAAGTAACCTTTGTCGAAAGTGCGTTTGGTTTTGCCAATGCGTACCCAATCTCCCGTGGCCAACACTCCACCTTTCTTGGGGACAGGCACTGTCGTGGACGGTCCAAACAGGCGCTCGAAGACGGTCACTTCGTTGTCGGGAGTCACTTCTTGGGGGGCACGTCCAATGCTCCGATGGTAAGATTGGTTGTACGATTGAACGAGGTGTGGCAAGACGTCAATGTACTTGAGAGTGTGTTGATGCGTAAAATATTTCCACATGCGTTCTTTCAAGGTACGTTGAAAACGTTCCACGATGCTGGCTTTGGTTTCGGGATAAAAAAAAAAAAAAAAATGAATGTCACGTTTCTTCAATTCTTTTTGGAAAGCTTGGTTTAGAAATTCGGTGCCTTTGTCCGTTTGCCATCGAAGAGGGTGACGACCACTTTGTTTCAACACCAGTTTGAGGGCTCGCACTAACTCACTGCTCGATTTGGAAGTCAATGGTACGACCCAAGCAAATTTGGAAAAGACGTCGATGACACAAAACAAATATTTGTAGCCACGATTGTAGGTGGCTAAATGAGAGACATCGGCTAAATCGGCTTGCCATTGGTGATCGATACCCTCCACTTGGGTGCGACTTCTGGAAAATTTTCGTCGAATGGGTTTGTGTAAGGTGTACGTGGCTTGTTCTTGTAACCAGCGTTGCACCTGAGGTAAACGGATACTTTTCAGTCGAGTTTTGGCAGCACGATACAATTTCTGAACTCCTCCGTAACCTGCAGGATGAGCTGGATCGTAGTAAATGCTGGTTAACACCTTCTCCATGTTTTAATAAGTGATCCAATTTTCACGAATGCTAGTCTGAATGGAAGGAGGGGTGGTTTGGAAACGGTCTTACGTGTCCGATGTGCCACGGGCGTAGAAGTGGAAGGTAGTGGTGGTGGTGGTGGTGGTAATGGAATGGCTTTGGTCTTCTTTTCTTTTTTCACTTCTGGTTTCCCTTCTTTCTTTTTCACCTCTGTCGAAGGTGGAGTAGACATCATCTTTTTAACCCAAGCTTTAAGTTCTTCTCGTTGCGGTGTAGGGGAAGGGGTCAACAAGGACGCTGCAATCTTACTAGGAATGGGAGCTGCTGACGGTGTTTGAAAAACTTCTCGTGCCTCTTCTTCCTCAGGCCTTCGTGGGGTTGTGTCTGTCTTGACCACTGGTGGTGGTGGTAGTGGTGGTGGTGATGGACTTTTCATCAAGGCCTTAAAATCTTTCAGAGTGGGTGGAGCTGTTTCGTCTAAAGCTTTCTGGTGAAAGAGTTGCAGTCGTTGCAACAACTGTCCGTACCGTTGCGATTTTTCCGTTTCTGACAAATCGCTGCGATCCATCAACGATTGCAGTTCGTGTTGTATCTGGGACATCTCGGTCAAATGAGGATTGGGAGGTAAATGTGGGGTTCGTTGTTCTTGCCAACGATGGTATTCCATCCATCGTTTGTAAGGGACTAAAGCTAGTTTTCGTCCTTCCATCAGATTTCAAGGATCACGTCTGAGATCTTTTGATTTCAGAGGTCCCTTTTATCTTCTTGGTCCTTTTTATCTTCATCCTCCCATGTTTCCCAATACTCCTTGCAGCAAGGGTCCTCCTATTGTTCCCATGACTCCTTTCAGTAAGGGTCCTCCTATTGTACCCATGACTCCTTTCAGTAACATGGGTAAAAAGGGTAAAATTCCTCCGCGTTGCACCAACATCTTTTTCTTTTGACGAATAGGTATTTTCTTTTGGATCATTTGACGAAGAACGTGTCGATGTTTGCCTAAGCATTCTTTCTGGTGTTTAGACAAAGGTATTGTGCCTTTCAAGACATTCAGACAACATTCGCACACGGTATCAATAACATCTTTGGAGGCTGTTTGAATGAGTTTTTTTCGCATGGGTGAAGGAGCTTTGGACAGGACGGACAACATGTCCCAATGTTTGGCTAAACGAGGTGGCAGTCCTTTCCTTTTCTTTCCTTTGGAGGTAGAAGAGGAATGTCTTTTTTGGGGTGACATCTTTCTCAGTGGGTTTGTTGGTTCCGTGGCATACAACAAAAAAAATTCACTAACGTCAATGACTTGTCGCACGGTCTTTTATCCTTTTGGGGACTATCGCTTTGTCATAAAGGTGACGATGTGTTTTCCAAAATCACCAAAGAATCCTCCTCTTTGGTGACTCCTCTTTTTCTTTTGACGAGTGTGCCTTTTCTGGGGGTGACGTCGATGTTTGACTAAGCGCTTCTTAGGATGACGTGACTGTCTTTTTCGTTTTCCTTTTCCTTTTTGGACCGAAGAAGAAGAACGACGATGGTAACGGTGTACACTTCTTGGAGGGAACATCTTTGGACGTGCAGTAGCACAAAAAAATACTGATCCGTATGGCTTGCCTCAGGTCATTTTATACTGGAATGCGTCGCCACTGATTGTCTTTACGTCGTATCAACTTGATGACAGGCAACACACGCCGTGGAGGAGTTCGCAACGGACTAAATCGAGACAGTTCTTGCTTGGACAAATCCAGTAAACTCTGTAACACACCCGTTCTCTCTTGGACTTTGACTTTGGGGGCAGGTACTTTGTGAGCCGCGGCTACTGCCGCTAAAGAGGAAGAGGGTGTCACTGCTGAAGGAGAAGTTGTTGGAGACACTCTCTTGCGAGTAAAAGCTGTTTTCTGTGGGCTTTTCTTTTTCTTTTTCTGAGGTTGTGACCTGGTCTTGACACCCTTGCTCTTTTTCTTTTTCTTCTGGGTACGTTTGGGTGTGGCTTTTTTCTTGGGGACAACTTTGGGAGCATTAGGATCCCATTTTAAGAGGGAACGAATGATGACACCTCCTAAAGATCCACTTCCTCCAGGTTTCAAAATGATTTGCTTTTTGGTTTGAGTGTCGATGCGAGGATCGGCAAGTTGCGTCAAGGCGCCTTTGTTTCTCTCAAAAAAAACGTTTGGTTTGATGTGGAATCTGAATGATGCCTTGCAGTAATTGACGTGCTGTCACCGTAAACCATCGTAAGACTTCCTTGAGACTAGCTTCTAAGACACGAGCACGTATTTGTGGATTTTTTTCGCGACTGATGCCGTACAAGGCACGAATCAATTTAATGGGAAGATGAGACTGAAGGGACGTCATGTTGACAATGTGTGAGACAGAGTCCAAGTGACTGAGGTTTTTATAGATTTTT
>JAECUM010007050.1:0-12427 GCA_016617855.1 Megalonaias nervosa | reverse complement strand
CACATCCTTCCTAAAATTTCAAAGCTTTTGGGGGAATTTGTATTCTTTGTTTTCAAACAGGTGCAAAGAATGTTTCCCTTTGAGATTGCGCATTTATATCTAATCTACACACATTCTTTATAAGTATATTCACATTTGACGTTTAAGCAAATTTTGAAACCGAATGATGTAAATAAGAAAATACAAACTAATTTATATAGTTGGAAGTATCGCGCGTGGATAGAAAGCACGATATACTCCTTAAAGATGAATTGATGGATTTATTTGTATGTATTGGAAAGTATATGTATGAAGAACAAAGGGGTGAAAGCAAGGGAAAATATATTTAAAAAAAACTAATTCAAAAAATACAAACTATAAGCAAAATTAATGAAACAAGTTGTCACTTACCGTCATGTTGTGACGATATCCATTCCTTGTGACATTCGCCGTGTAACAATCTATCCATGTGAACGATTCGAAAATGATTGTCAATTGACATGCGATTCCTTGGTGTATATTCTCATTAATGTTCAACGACATATTCCTCCTTTTGTTGTTCACCAATTACCCGACAAATGGGATTGCGAGATTTCGAGGTAGATCCCGAATAATAGCAATTATATGGGTGTGACTCAATATTCGTTATAATGGCCACAGATAATAGTCTTTGATGTTGAATGGAGCTTGAACGGTCGTTGTATATGAGTTAATTAGAAAAGACGTTTCACGGTGTTCACGGTGTTCATTCTACGACCTGATGTCGGATACACAAGAGCGCATTCATCGGTCAATGAATGGATGATATATGTTCACCCTAGAAGTCAAAACAGGAATCGTCTCAGTCGCTGGTATACGTCTTTGATGTCTGGAAATACTTCCGATGTATTATGAATGACTGCATATCAAACGGTCCCATATCTTAAACGCTATGAATTAATTAGTCAGACTGACAAATACCCTGATTCTTTATGATGAGTGGATCGAATATCAATCGAGTAAGGTACCCGAGTTGAGTTAGACAACAAAACGGCACTAGCCCCAGACGCAATTCCGGCGTTCGCAAGCATCGCGACCTTTCCGGTACATTCCCTAGTCCGTCATTGCTTAAAGCGACTTTAAATCAATTATAATCAGGGTTGTTACTAAAGTTGTTGAATATTGTTACAATGTTGTTTTAGCAATCGATTGCCTATTCATCACATAATAATAACAGTGTGTAACATTCCAATGTTTGACGCCGTTTTCTTTGTCCCATAACCACAGATTCTTCAATGGGTAAACATTTATCAATAACGTCAACACCTGCTTGGCCTTAAATAAACTCATTCAGAAATCATAAAGGTTCTATCACTAAAGAGAGAATCTTTTTGAAATTAAGTCTTTTTGTTATTGTGTGAAGGGCCGTTGAAACTTCTACTTCTAGCCTCTACACAGGATAAGAAATGGGTCTAAGAGAAGCTCTACAAACCATAAAAAGACTCCTTTTGATGTTAGAAAACAGCTACTACGGGCCTTTGATATAGAAGTGGGTAAGAGACCGTACTATTGAAGAGCCTAAGTGCAATGTTCATTATAATGATTTTGAAAAAGTCAGAAATAAATGCAAGCCCACCAACGGTTACATATTAGTCACATACATTTAGAATATTTCTCTTTTGAGCAGCCAAGCGTGATAAGATGAGCACTGAAAAACTAAGCATACACGCAATAAAAAAGAAGTAAAATTTCAACGAATGAGGTTGAACAAAACAGATTTCGTGCCCGCTAATGTAGACAGAAAGTAATAACAGTTGTACGTACGACGTACGAGGCAAATATATGTGTCATTACAAATGATGAATACTAACCTAGGTAAATAAATGCTCACTTACGTACGTACGTACGTACGTACGTATGTATGTACATGTATGTATGTATGTATGGATGGATGGATGCATGCATGCATGTATGTGTGTGTGTATGTATGTATGTATGTATGTATGTATGTATGTATGTATGCATGAATGTATGTGTATGTATGTGTGCGTGTATGTATGTATGTATGTATGTGCATGTATGTATGTATGTATGTATGTATGTGTGTGTATATATGTATGTGTGTATGGATGTATGTATGTATGTATGTATGTATGTATGTATGTATATATGTATGTGTGTATGTATGTATGTATGTATGTATGTATGATACAAATCAACAGGTTGATATATAGATACATCTATATAAAGATTTACGTGAAGGCATGGTTGAGTAGATCCTGTTGACGAATAAACTTTCCCTTCCTAATAACCAGCAACATGTCTTAGAATTCAGAATTTTAATATTAGAATTCAGAATTTTAATCTTAGAATTCAGAAAAGTCGTGGCATGCAAACTTTTGTCAGTGATTGATACCGTTCAAAATAATGAGATACTTAAACATATTGCAAAAGAAAACGCCTCATCTAATTGTAATGGATAAAAGTTAGATTAGTGACGCTCTACTGAGTACAGAAAAATTTTACTTACCTTCTCTGCCTTCCAGGCATTGATTTCTATTTTCCTGAGTTCACGTCATGTGTGCAATAAATTCGGCGAAGGTCAGAAATTTATTTGGAACCATAGATTTAAAGCCTTTTTTGGGTGACCACAAAAACTTGAGAGAAAAAACTCCACAACTACCACAGAAAAATCCGTAGTAATATTACGACTCTATAGTCTTAAATTAAGTAATAGAAAGAAGCAAAACCAACAAATTTTGTAAAACGTAACAAAAACTTTAATTATGTTAGTTATAAAATAAGAATCTAAGAGGAACATACAAAATCCAAACTAATGATAAAAATTATATCACAAGTCGAAACAAAAACAGTGTTCCGAATGAATTCAAGGTCTTGAATGTACTGATGAATCAATAGCCTTGAATGTGCTGAGCTGTAAACAGTCTTTATGTATCACAATGGCATTGTCAAGAGTGTCTTTAAATGAATTCACAGCAATCTATAATATTATTTGTCCAAACAGTCTTGTGAGCACTCTGTAATTTCAATGAATAATTTAAATAAACGATTCCTCTCAAATGAATCAAAACACAGCATTACATACTTCTACAGACTGAAAATTAAATAAGAACAGTAGTAAAAATAGAAATGGAATACTTGTTCACTTCTTTCCTTATATTCATCTCCGCGAGGCTATGTCGTGATTCATACCCACGTGGCATGTATCGCAATATATCTCCACATGATATGCCGCGGATTACAATTGACAAATGAGATATGAAAATAACTAGAATTTCGTGCAAGTCATCATTGGTGTGAGTCCAGAAAGAATATGAATATACGTTGACTTCATATTCTCTTTGAGAATAGTATGTCATCATTAGAAGACATTACAAGATTCTTCGTTTGAAACGAGACATTAAGAGTATCTTACACTAGTCCTTATTTCAATGGCATGTCATAATTAGAGAATCTTACATGAGTCCTCATTTCAAAGGCATGTCTTAAATAGAGTATCTTACACGATTCCTCATTTGAAAAGTGTGACATCATTAGATGATTTTACAAGAGTCTTCATTTAAAAGTATGTAATCATTAGAGAGTTTAATACGGTCCTTCTTTGATAGGCATATCATCATTAGAGGATCTTACATGAGTCCTCATTTCAAAAGACATTTCTAAAACAAATTGAATAATGTCTCTCTTTTGCGAGCAAAAGATTTAAATTATTCAACAAATAATAATTAAAGTTACGTTTGAAATTATCATGTATTTAATCCTTTTAGTGTATGGGTACTTTTGAACACATATTTTAAAAATTGAATTTGTTGCGTTAGAAATTCCATCATGTGCTGCTTACATTACATGCTTACTGAGTATGACGTAATACGCAGTACTTCACACACTAAAATATCAAAACTCTGAAACGGGTCAAAACACTATCAAGCTGATGACGTGATGTATGTTGGAATGTGATATTTGTTCACTCACAAGACCTAGAAATTGAACAGCCTTGTCGAATGAAGGCTGTCTTTAGCTTCAGGCGGTGTTGTAAACGAAACGAAGCACATTTCCGATCCCAACCTCACCCCTCCACACACACACACACACACACACACACACACACACACACCATCATAAAACATTCTGATCCCCACCTGCCTTGCTACGCAGAGACACACACCATTTTAAAACTCATCATTTCGAGTTGTAACTGTCTCTCCACGATGAAAAATCTTGTTCGAAACAGATGAGTTCAACCTTTCGGCTGGTTCAACCTTTTGATTGGCTTGAATATTTTAGAGCAAGATTTTTGTTATAGTAAAGTTTTAGGACGGAGTGGGCTGTACATATGAGTGGATCAACGTGCTAATGCCGGTAGAACATAACTTTATTCATCAAGAGCTGGCAAATTATTTCATGCTTGTAAATGCCGTCTTCATCACAGTTCCCTACAGTGTTATGTGCTAAGGCGACGGTACGGGGTACTGTAGAAATAATGTATATTTACATTGGTAACCATAGGATTTGTGTGCGTGAGTGTGATTTGGATTTTTAACGTAGCTTTAACAATTTTTCAGTCATATCGCTATGGTGTCTGCAGTGTCGCAGTTTATAGCAATGTCTAGCACTGAGGCATCATGCCGCAGACACGTAGCATGATGTCCCACCCAGTCACATTGTCCTGACACCGGGTAGACCAGTCCTAACACTGACCTCTTAATGCTGAGCATCTTAAGAGGCAGCTATTAGTACCAGCTGTTAGGACGCTCTAACCACTAGGCCACCGAAGCGGTCTGGTAACCATAGGGATGGCTGTTCCGAAGGAGTTTCTTCTAATCATGTATCTCGTAGACATGGGCATCAAATGTCTTCTTCAATTAACTGTGCATCATTTAAAGCTTGACAGAGAGAATTACGGACAGGCAGATGGAAATGAAGAAACAGTAGCAATTAACAAAACTACTGTATATTCAAGATGGTTATGTCAAAGATTCCAAGAGCAAGGGAAGTTATTTGCATCTATCTGTACCATTTACATTCATCTGTACAATATTCCTAGAATTATTCAGTCCAAATCTTGAGTGGACATGTGTTTTCTACAATGGTAGTTCTGTTCCTTCCGCTATAAACCTATACTAAACATCTCGGGTAACACATGTTACTCCAAGATTCTAAATCTTTCTAGAAGTCGACAAAGGCAGCAATTTGATTTCGAGCAAGCTTTTGGAATAGAGGAGAGATGAATGATGGAAGACCATGAGCTAAAATGCTTATCAATCGTGTTAATACCAAGTTTGGAGTCGTTTCAAAGATAAAATTATTCCGTAACTTTTCAAAGATGGTGCAAGAATGTTGTTTTTAATATCAGTTTAGCCAGAAGAATGAAATACAATTAATAAAAGTAAACAAGCAGAAATTATAGTCGAGTATTTAATATAGAGATAATGTTTTTATTAAATAAAGAAAAACATATAAATTGAACTTATCTTTTATGATTTGTAGTCTTCTGGAAGAGATCAAACTTGATTTTGGTAATTGTGAGTCGTCAATCTTTGGGAGATATTAGTACGTTCCAACTTAGTTCAACATCAATGGAGTCAATGTCAATAAAGGAGACTTGGAAACATCGTTAAAAAAAATAAACAAAATCTTTATGACTGTGAAGCTGTATTTTCTCCAAATCAAAACTAGGGATTAAACTAGAACGGGTTTTATCCTTTGTTGTTTTTTATCAGCATGCATGGTCCACTAACCTCTGAAAACCACCCCACTAATTCCATCGGGACATCATGTTGCTCATGACATGGTACTGTTTTACGCTAGGCGTGTTATTGATTCTCCTCCTGCTTCCTGCGATTTTCGTCTTTTCTTGCTGCATCAACCACATCGAAGTATTTCAAGATGGAATTTTGCAGAAACGTCACGAGGTGCTGCAAATGATCAATTGACTGTCTGCAGTTTTAGATCGAATTTTGACCTTTAAAGCCGTACATAATTGCAAAGTTTTATCGACGCAATCTCATTAGAAGAGTAATTGAAATGCTAGTTTTTATATCTTTTGAAAATATTTTATTAATAAATTATTCATCCCTGGAACTATTGAGTCTAATGGTCTATTCATAGCGTAAAACGCCGAAAAGATACCTATGTCTAGAAAAATGTTTAGTGTCTAAAGAATTGCTGTTGATGTTTTGGGTTTAATGTCATTTCTCAGGGCAAGATAGGCTCCACATGGCGGCCAATATAACTGGTGGAGGAAGAACTCTGGAAAATCACGATTAGAACCACCGACCCACAGGAAGCTACTGGCAGCTTTCTCAAATACCCACATTGGCCGAACCCGAGACTCAACCACCCGGGGCCCTCTGAAGAAATGTATAAAGAAACTTTACATTTTGCTGGTTGCACAAATTGAAAAGTCTCTGTGATAGCAAACAACGATGGTAGAAATAAGAAAACCATGTCATTGAACTTTGGAATGATAGCAACGAAAGACCGACAAAGGCTGTACTGCAATAGCACGACTTTTGGGAAATCTTCATCGTTACAAATTGTCACGTAAGAAGTAACCGTTTAAAAAACCAAACTATACCCACAAAAAAACCCCAAACCCCAAACATTTTTGATATTTTTTGTACAGTATGATATACTGCGTTTGATGAAGACGTGAATGCAGAATATCAATTACTATTGAAATTTGACGTGAAGATAATTTTTTTTTTTTTCGTTTTTGTATCGGCAGTACAAGGTAAACATAAAATGATATATACTGACTAGGCTTATTAAGAAAACACAAGATAGCACAAAACAAAATTCATCTTGAGGTACGGTAAAGGTTGTTGCACAATAAGGAAAAAAGGAAAAACGGGTTAAAGAGTAACAAATAATTCTTGCCAGAGAAGACATGCAGCCTATGAGATATACTTATTAAGAAATCGAATAAGCTGCACAGCGTGCAATGCAATCTCAAAAGGCCAAACATTTATTTAAAGGGTGTAAGAGAGGAAACGGAGCAATCTAAATTACAAAAGGATGAAACATGAAAACATTGACACATGTGACGATGAGAGAACGCATCAAAGCTATGAGAATTAAAGCAGATTATTAGAAGAGCGAGAAAGGCACATTTCCTCATTGACTGGCAATTTCTTAACCTAAGTAATATGTCGGCATCCTTCTTACTTAGAAACAATCAAATGCACTTGATATATTGCACACAGGTATTGTAACTACACTACATGATGCAAATGAGAAGAAATCGTTCGAGATTTTTGCTAGGTTCATGCATCATTAAATTTCCAAAAACTATATTTGAACAGAATACAATGACAAGTGACAAAAGAGGCCCCTAATTGGCATTCCACCTCATACATGAAATTTGAAATGATAACAACGAAAGACAGACTTAATAGCACGTCTTTGGGAAGTCCTCATCATTCCAAATTGCCACGTAAGATGCAAACATAAATATTAATTAATGCAATTGCTTTAAAAATCATTGTTGATATATTTTGTACAGCCTATTTGCCATAAAAACTCAAAGATGCCCATAATTGCCATACCAACTCAAAGATGCCCGTAATTGCCATACAAACTCAAAGATGCCCGTAATTGCCACACCAACTCAAAGATGCCCGTAATTGTCATACCAACTCAAAGATGCCCGTAATTGCCATACCAACTCAAAGATGCCCTAATTGCCATATCAACTCAAAAATGCCCTGATTGCCATACCAACTCAAAGATGCCCGTAATTGCCATACCAACTCAAGGATTTCCCTAATTGCCATACCAACTCAAGGATGTCCTTAATTGCCATATCAATTCAAAGATGCCCCTAACTGCCATATCAACTCAAGGATGCCTCTAATTGCCAAATCAACTCAAGTATGTCCTTAATTGCAATACCAACTCAAGGCTGTCTCTAATTGCCATACCAGCTCAAGGATGTCCTTAACTGCCGTATCAACCCAAAGATTCCCTTAACTGCCATATCAACTCAAAGATTCCCTTAATTGCCATACCAACTCAAAAAAGGATGTCCTTAACTGCCTATCGACTAAAAGATACCCATAACTTTCATACCAACTCAAAGATTCCCTTAGCTGCCATACCCACTCATATGGCAGAAAATGCCAATATTTGCCAAACTAACTCAGAGATGTCCCTAATTACCAAACACAGAGATGTCCCTAAATACCATACCTACTCAGAGGTGCCCCAGAATTGCCATACCAAGTCAAATATTCTCATTATTGCCACAACTCAAGCTGACTGATTAATTCTTGCAATCAATATTTTGTGCCTAACAATTATTTTATAAGTTTTGCATGTGGTTACAAGAAGGTGTTCATTGAGTCCTGATGGAATTGTACAAAAATGAGTATAAATTTGGCCAAAGAGATTGGAAATATTTTAAAAGAAAAGATGTTCTACATCCCAAACAACCTGAAAGAGAGAAGATAATGTTGACTTATAGTACTGATACAAACAGCTCTGACAAAAACTAATTACCTGTACCTGCAACTCAATATTATAAATTAATTTATACGTAATACAATCAAATTACGAATCATAACAAATAACATTTGTAGTGAATATCACAGCTAAGCTTCTGATCAATGTTTACATGATATATAAAACAATATTTTCAAACAAAAATGATGGATTGATTTTCAAACTGAAATGTCTGATAGAATCATTTCGACAATAAGTCATACGCATTTCCAATGGCTGACTCCATGTTAAAAAAGGTTCATAAATTCAAAACCAGTTTGGATTTATGAGCGGTGACATTTCACTTGTACTTCAATGGACTTGTAAATTCACTATTTTGGTAACAGACTGCGGCTCCAGCCGAATAATTTAAACAAATTATGAAGCAACTACAATCGCTCGACATCGTAAGTTCACAGACTTTTAACTGCATATACCATTTGCTCTCCTCTCTCACCCCAGGTAATCAAACCCGTCTAAGGACAGTAACACAGAGGTCATATTGCGAAATGCGTCAAATATGTACTAAGCGTCTTCCAGCTAGAACTTCAAAATATGAAGTCTGGTTAAAAAAAAACAAACAATATTTAGAAAAAAATTTAAATGTCATTTAAATTGATATTTTCTAGATTTGACCTTTGACACCCTCCAATAGAATCAAGGGACGGAAACGAAGGATGACATACCATCCTCACAAGAGGAATATAAAAGCAATGTTTCGTGAATATCCCACTCAGCAGTTTTTGAGATGTAGAGATAGATAGACAGACAGAAGTTATCACGGAACAACGTCGGATAACAATAACAACGAATTCAATAAAGGCGATAAAGTGAGAGCGTGCGAAATTCCGAAGAATAACGGCGCGTGGTGTCTTCATCATTGAAACATACAAAGAGAAAAGGTTTAATAAGGTCACGTGAGAGGCCACTGTAATTCGTTTTTGTTCATGAATAAACTTTCATTCTGAGCAAGAAAATCGAAATTTAATTGTATAATGACACAGGCTTGTATTCTGTACTGATGCCTTGAAAATAAGCTTACTAACAACAGATGATGTATTACGCAAATGAAGATATTTTTAATATTGGCCGACTTTAAAAGATAGATGTAATACGTTTTTTGAGTATCTGATAATCGTGCAATGTATTTAAGGGACAATACTCACCAACTTTTCGTTCTCATAGTCAGCAAATGTCAGACGTAAATCTTTTGTGCAAGATATTTGAGGCAAAGAGGAGTCATTTCTTGCACGAAAATACTTTTTTGAAATTACACTATGTTGGAACATCGATGAAACTGTCAGATTTTATGTCGAAGCAGGTATGCAATCTTGTGTAATTCAGGAGGAATGTTTTCATTTTTTCCAGGACGTGATATTTTAACTATTCCAAATTTGTTTAGCTTGTGTTGTTTAGAGAGCCAATTACCTATAATTTTGTTGCAGAAAATTATAGAAACAGATACCTGCAAACCACTTATTTATTGCAGCAAATGTTCAATTGAAACACAAAATAACAAATTGACCGCAGTAATAAGCAGAATCCGACACCTGAAGGAATGAACAAAAGAAATCAAGATGCATTCCTCACATAGCAAACTGTTGCTGTAAATATATTTCAACACTGTTATGATCCTCAGGGGTGAGAATGGATAAATTCTAACTCTGCAAAACACGGTAAAGCATTAGACAAACATAACAATCCATAGGGTAAATAAAGAAAATAGCGAAATAGAATATATTTTCATTCTTTGAACGACCTCAACGGCAAATTCGTCCTCGGAAAAATGGCTTCCATAATAATAACGAGCGCAGGGAGCTCTTACGGTAACGTGGTACATCTGTAGCAAGGTCCACTTGAAAAGCCTTTGTTTCCGGTTTTCTCTCTCCAACTTCATTATTGATCAACTGAGTATAGTACTTAAGTAGCGAATATGAATTTCAAAACAAAAAAATAAACAGGAAAAAAAAAAGAAATATTTCTTTATATAAACTTATGACTTTAATATATGAATATGATCAATATTCATTCAAGAAATTATAATATTCCATGCAACGTAGAAAAACTTCTTTTGCACAGGCGAAGAACATTATTGTGACACTTTGCAAAACATTTATATAACGTCACACGAGATTGTATTGTCCTTTGGAATTTCTGCAATTAAAGCTTGAGAAATACTTAGTTAGTACACGCAATATATATTTTATCATTTCATACTGATTCCATAATGACCATGAACAGTATGATGTGGATAACACAAGGACTTGTAATTCGTCCGGGCCTCTGAATTGTTTTGTCCAATAAGCATAAATGGAATTCACTGGCGTGAGTGTACTTACACATTTACGGATTTATTGTCCATGACAGAAGATTTTGTTTATGAGACGTTTTCTGAAACAGGGAAACCGAAAGGTCGATGGGACATATACGCCGCCTAGATGAATAATATCTGGGTGATTTCGCTTTGGAAATTTGTGTGTGCCAACTGACAAGACTCAGTTCGAGCGTAAATTAAATATTTGATTCAACAGCCCAACCAATATGTTTCAAGTTTTATTAGGTAGAATTTATACACTCATTTTGATTATGAATTTACTTCATCATCATTATTACGTAATTTTTTAATTTATTACTTTTATATATATATATATATATATATATATATATATATATATATGTATATATATATATATATATATATATATATATATATATAAAATCAAAAAATTAATTAATAAAGTTTTGTCTAAGGTTCATGCCTATACAGTAAGAATTGAAGTCGGGATGTAGACACAGATGGTTATTGCGGGTAAGTTGTATACGGTATGAAGTTGACATAGACGCCTATTGGCGTAAATGGAAACTATATGTTGACACAGACGCATATTAGGGTAAAAGGAAAACTGTATGAAGTTGACACAGACTCCTATTGGGGTAAATAGTAAAGTGTATGATGTTGACACGGACGCCTGTTGGGGTAAATGGTAAACTGTATGATGTGGACACAGACGCCATTTGGGGAAAAGTGAAAATTAAATGATGTTGACACAGACCCCTATTGGGGTAAAGAGAAAACTGTATGATGTTGACAATAAAGGACAAAAACTTCATTATTTCGAGTTGAAGCAATCTTAATTCTGACATTAATTATTAGTGGTCAGATTGGATCGTATAGGAATCGTATATGACAGATAGTGGAATTCGAAATAGCAAGTGCTATTAGTGGTAGAATAGGTTGCTTCTAGGTAATTCGTATTTTAGGATTCAGTCGAAATAATAATTTGGGGAGTGAAGAATGTTATATGGCTGAGCATTAAATCGGATGAAGATAATATTGATGTAGGAAGCGAAAGAAGTTGTTGCAGACCAGTTGACTGCAAGTGATGAAAACTACAAAACAGAGAGAAGGCAGCTGTGTTGGAACATTTGATACTGTATCGGATAATATAAGTACTGGTGTAATAAACTGATTAATGTGGTGAAAGAAAATATGGTACCACCAATGATAATATTGGAAAATGTAACCAAGGCTGTAACCAAAGCTGTAACAAGGCTTTCAGCAAAGATGCAGATGCGATTCAAATTGTTTTTCAACAGTTAATATCTGTTACGACAATACAAACTTTTCATGCTGGCAGTGGAGGTATCTGAGTTGATCATTGAAAAGATATCAGAATATTATGGGAAATATGGTCAATCGGATCTAAAGCCAGCAAGAGCGTTTAAACCAGTTTTATTGACATAAACTCACTCTTCCCAAATATTAGGTTTATGTAAGTTCTTATACGCTTTGAAAAGGAAGTTTGAGACTCTTCGAGTAGGATTGAATATTGAGTAAATACGTCTGAATGAAGCTACGGATGTAACGTAAGTATAGATGGTAATTGAATGCATTAGCGAATCTTTGTTGTAGAAGAGGTTTTGCACCGGTATCACAGAGAAAAGAAATGTGGTTATATATATATAT
>JAECUM010007049.1:0-50534 GCA_016617855.1 Megalonaias nervosa | reverse complement strand
TATCTAACCTGTGACCCGTGTCTTACAAGTCCAGTGCTGTACCAATTGAGCAACAGTGGCTCTCTATACGGTGTAACTAATGATGGGTACGCTGGCCACTATTTGCTACTATATATTTCCAGGGTTTGTACAGCTATTGGCCCCGGTTTAGTGCTGCTCAGCATATAAAAAAAGGGTGAACTGCCAAATAAGGAAAAATGGACAAAATACAACAGGTAGGATAGAAATGATAAATTTAATTGTGTTTCTTCTAAGGCAGTAATTTCAGATTTATAAGGTATGTAAGTACTCTGGCATTTACTTTTGCATTTAAAGTTCTATTAAACAAGATTTTGAAAAATTAAACTTCCATTCAGGCAGATCTATATTTGAACTTCCGTTGAGAGATTGATACCTATACACGTGCAATGTTAAAACTGTAAATCTGTGAACCCACTATATGTTGCTTTATTTTCTTTCCTGTTCAAATCTGGTATGCAAAAGATCAAACAAATATTTAATCACCTTTTACGCCTCTATTCTGCACCTTCATAGATACTGATTTGCAGTAACAACCTCAGTACTCATCTTTCTCTCCCATCTGTCTTGTTCTCCTCACATGTCTAATCATAAAGTGTGGCTATCGTGTCTTCATCTCCTCACACGTCTAATCATAAAGTCTGGCTGTCATGTCTTGATCTCCTTACATGTCTAATCATTAGGTCAGGCTGTCATGTCTTGCTCTCTTCACGTGTCTAATCATAAAGTCTGGCAATCATGTCTTAATCTCCTCACATGTCTAATCATTAAGTCTGGTTGTTTGGTCTTGGTCTCCTCACATGTCTAATGATTAAGTCCGACTGTCATGTCTTGCTCTTCTCACATGTCTAATTATAAAGTTTGGCTGTCATGTCTTGCTCTCCTCACATGTCTAATCATTAAGTCCGACTGTCTTGTCTTAGTCTCATCACATATATAATCATTAAGTCTGCTTGAACTTTAAAAGAACCAAATTTTTTGTTAACATTGGCTTACTTCAAATAGAGCTTAGCTTTATTTACAGACTTGTACAACTTTTGATTGTTACCAATATATATATATATATATATATATATATATATATATATATATATATATATATATATATATATAGAGAGAGAGAGAGAGAGAGAGATTTAGCTCTCGACCATGATTCTGTTCAAGTCTTTTTTTTCCCACGTAGTTCGATTCTTTTCAAGCTGGAAATGTACTCAGGGGGTATTTAATGTTTCTCTAACTTTCTGGGGTATAGGTAAATCAAACATTGAAGTCTTCGTCATTAATATATTTTGCATGCAAAATTTAGATATGTAATTTATGACACTTTGTTTTTCTTTTGCTATAAGCTTTGCAAAATGCCCATCTTTGTATATAAATCCCTTCCCCTGTGGATTCGGATAGGAACCATTGACCGCACATATGAATGGAACACATTGCAGATGGTTTTCCGAGACGATAGTACTTTGCCCTCAATCCTGACTTTGCTGTTGCTTGTATCATCTTGGCTCTTTACGAAATTCACACATGAGACCAACTCTTTCTAGAGCCTTTCTGACATTATAGCTTGCTTCATGCAAACACATTTTACTTCAATCAGTGTGTTTGTTTCTTCACTTTACTAATGTGCTACTCATCTTCTAGTGCAATATCAATGTGCTACTCATCTTCTAGTGCAACATCAATGTGCTATTCATCTTCTAGTGCAATATCAATGTGATATTCATCTTCTAGTGCAATATCAATGTGCTACTCATTTTCTAGTGCATATCAATGTGCTACTCATCTTCTAGTGCAATATCAATGTGCTACTCATTTTCTAGTGCAATATCAATGTGCTACTCATCTTCTAGTGCATATCAATGTGCTACTCATCTTCTAGTGCAATATCAATGTGCTACTCATCTTCTAGTGCAATATCAATATTGCTACTCGTCTTCTAGTGCAATATCAATGTGCTACTCATCTACTAGTGCAATATCAATGTGCTACTCATCTTCTAGTGCAATATCAATATTGCTACTCGTCTTCTAGTGCAATATCAATGTGCTACTCATCTCCTAGTGCAATATCAATGTGCTACTCATCTTCTAGTGCAATATCAATATTGCTACTCGTCTTCTAGTGCAATATCAATGTGCTACTCATCTCCTAGTGCAATATCAATGTGCTACTCATCTTCTAGCGAATATCAATGTGCTACTCATCTTCTAGTGCAATATCAATGTGCTACTCATGTTCTAGTGCATATCAATATTCTACTCATCTTCTAGTGCAATATCAATGTGCTACTCATCTTCTAGTGCATATCAATATGCTACTCATCTTCTAGTGCAATATCAGTGTGCTACTCATCTTCTAGTGCATATCAATGTGCTACTCATCTTCTAGTGCATATCAATATGCTACTCATCTTCTAGTGCAATATCAATGTGCTACTCATGTTCTAGTGCATATCAATATGCTACTCATCCTCTAGTGCAATATCAATGTGCTACTCATCTTCTAGTGCATATCAATATGCTACTCATCTTCTAGTGCAATATCAATGTGCTACTCATCTTCTAGTGTATATCAATATGCTACTCATCTTCTAGCGAATATCAATGTGCTACTCATCTTCTAGTGCATATCAATGTGCTACTCATGTTCTAGTGCATATCAATATGCTACTCATCTTCTAGTGCAATATCAATGTGCTACTCATCCTCTAGTGCAATATCAATATGCTACTCATCTTCTAGTGCAATATCAATGTGCTACTCATCCTCTAGTGCATATCACACAACCAGCTTGACCTTCAAATCATTTTGCCTGCAAAGTTGCTTCGAAGTGTTAACATAGCCACTTCTACTTTTGAAAGCCTATTTTTAACAATTAAACATAAGGCCAATTCCTCTCGATCTATGGCCAGATTTACATACTGATGGAAGCCTAGTTTCATGTGGAATAAGTTTAAGTAGAAGCAAGATTAGAACTGTCAACTTCTCAATCTGAAGAACAACGATCACAACAGATAAACGTATGCAGTGAGTCATAAAAATGTAATTACAATTATATGTACACATTGGTTTTCACTGTCTGTATGTTTTGTATTAGATTAGAACCATGTATAAAACAGTATTTTTATTGATTTTTCAGGCTATCATGCACTGAGTGCCTGTCCTTGGGTGTTGCATGTATAAAACAGTGCTTTTATTTAATTTGTATGCAGCCACAGTTAAGTGTGATTATTTTCCTTACCTGGCACACACACACACACACACACACACACACACACACACACACACACACACATATATATATATATATATATATATATATATATATATATATATATATATATATATATAACAATCTAGAATAGTTCCAACTGCCAGTCTCCTATTAAAAAGTTTGTAGTTACTAAAGGAAACGATATGTTGTGCTAAGATACTTTTATTTTCTCTTCCAGCTTTTCACAAAAATAGTATGTGTCATGTTCATATTTATGTTAGTAGTAACAATAGCACTATAGTAGAAAGAATATGGAGGAACACTATATTGAATTTATTAATGCATTATTATTTACAGAATTTGTCTGCTGTGCGCTGGAGGTCGTCCCCTCACAAAAGATCTTTCTAGTTTGAATTTAAGTAACGGTCTCTAATAACGTACAATTAAAGGCGGTGTAAATGGAATAGGGACTTCGTCTGGCAGTGAAATGGTATTTTATTTTATTTCTTTATGTTTTGCGGTGATTGGGTTGAACCAGGGTCTTCTACAACCTTCATCCAGCTTTGGTACCGAAATTTTTCCGTGAGTTACGTAAATATCCACTAATTCAAATTTTCACGTTGTCTCGTTCTCTCGTGCAAGTAAAAAGGGTACATCAAAATAAACCCTAACCGTCTATTTGGAAACCTACTTTTCTAAATTCTTGGAAGGCTCCTAAACAACCTACTATTTAATTTACTTTTGCTTTTGGTGGTGATCTTTTCAAGTTGAATACACTGATTATGCAGCGTTTCAGAGTGTTCATTTTGTCACACTGCTGTCGGTTAGTGTTTTTACCCCTTGCCCCGTTCTCACAATCTTCCTAGCACGAGAGGAAATGGCGAGGATGTTACAACTTGAGACTGTGAAATGGGAATATTATGTGTGCAAACCAGTGGCGTAGCTTGGGGAGGGCGGGGGGTGGGGTGGGGACAGTGGTCCCCGGGCGCCATGTGCCAGGGGCTCCAAAATGAGGAAAGTACAACTATTCGTTACCTCAGATCCACTCGAAGGGGGCGCCAAGTTTACGTTTTGTCCCAGGGCGCTAAGTAAGGGGACGCCAAGTTTATGTTTTGTCCCCGGGCGCTAAGTACCCTCGCTACGCCACTGGTGCAAACATGTTTGTATGTAAGGAACAGATTCCTGGGAAACAGACAAACTTCTGCTGCTATTACTGTCTCTGCTACTAAAACTACCATAACCGTAAGTGCTGCTGCTACTACTACTACCACTGATACCAACTATTACAACGACTGCAACTACTGTTGTTGCTGCTACAAATGCTAGTATTTCAATTATAAGTACAAAAGTGACAATAAGTACTGCTGTAGGTGCCACTACTACTATTACTACAGATCTGCATAAATTCGACGGCACCCTGTTTAATAATATTGAATAGTATGTGCGTTTATCGAAAGGAAATTATGTTTGCAAACAGAATAAAGCAGAGAATATTACTGTCACGAATAATACAGGTATGCTACAATGTGTTCGTGCACTCTCTGTAAACGCTTAATTGAGCTGTGAAGGTATAAATGTAAAACTTAGAATCCCCGCTTAGTGCAGGATTGACATATATGTCGCACCGATTACTATTTCTGCTGCAGTTCATGTTACTTTTTTTGCTATTTTTTTGCTTGTGTGCATAAAACATTCATGTCATTAGATCTGTGTTTGCATGTGTTTCCATGTATAGTTGTACTGAAGGTTGCCAAAAAAACCCCCAAACCTTAATGCGATAAGATCGTTTATTTAACTCCAAGGTCGGTGTTTATATTATGCACTAGCCAAACAATATTGTCTTTGCTACCTGTTAAGACTTCGTGCAACCCACTCGAATAAACAAATACAAAAAGCAGTAATATGATCTGAAATCTATGCCAAAATTCCCACTAAGGGAGAAAAAAATATGTAATATAGATATAATCTGTTGACATTTACTCGGTTTTTTAAGTAAACGTTTGCTCAATTTATTTGAATTTTTCAAACTTCTAGGAGTTTGGTCATAAGTGTTTGGTTTTTATTTGCAGTAGAAGATATAAAATATTCACTTGCCAAAAGGGGCCCCGAGTGGCCGAGTGGTCTAAAGCGCTCACCGATACGGATCACTGCCATCTCACCTCTGTCTGCCTGGGTTCGAGTCTCGGGTTCGGCCAATGCGCGTATGTGAGAAAGCTTGCCAATAGCTTCTCGTGGGTCGGTGATTCTTTCCGGGGTTTTCCCGCGTTCTTCCTCCACCATTTATACTGGCCGCCATGTATAGCCTATCTTCTGCTGAAAAATGGCGTTAAACCCTACAACAACAACAATAACAACAACACTTGCCAAGATATTTTGAAATAGAGGTTTCGATGTTTGACAGTGCAGACGTGAAAATAAATATAAAGTACCGACCTTGTGGTGCAGCTACTACAGTTAATTAGGCGGCATATGCATCATTCTCAATGAAAGACACCTTAACGAAAAACACACGCGTCACTTTTCAGCCTTAGATAGAAATTCCCATCCAATGCAACCATTAAGAATGGTTGGTCACATATAGATAGCTAGATAAATACGTTCATCCTTAAGTAGTGAAGTCAGTGTGAGCGCCCCAATCTCTCTCTCTCTCTCTCTCTCTCTCTCTCTCTCTCTCTCTCTCTCTCTGGTCCGGCAACATTCCTGACGTGTAACAATGGCGTTGTCCAGAGCTTCTTTGAATGATTCAGCACAGTTCCAAAATTATACTATAGTCCAATAAGCACTTTCTATTTCCAACGAATAATGCAAGCAAATATTTTTCCCCTCAGATAATATCTAAATACAAAATGAAACAGGACTGCAGACAACAAAAACAAGAACACAAGAGAAAAGAATGAGAAAATTGTCCAGCGACAGGCACTTATATACAGTCGAAAAGACTGAAACAAACATATCATCACTGCTTCTACAACATCAACATCGTACAAGAACTCACATGATTTCACTCAGCCAAAGGGAATTAACTTAATTCTTCTAAGATACCACCTGACCGACCTGTCCAGTAGGAAAAGCCCGAAACTTGTAAACATATTTACTAATAATTTTATTATTAGTAACTGTCAACAGGTACATAAACATGTATTTATAGATCCTATGCAATTGTATGTTCTTAATATCTTAAAATTGAAGTTATGCACGTACGAAATTTCAACTAATGATAATCACTATAATTTACAGCGATGAATACAAATTACAGAGATTATATATATATATATATATATATATATATATATATATATATATATATATATATATATATATATATATATAACTTACAATGTTTGCTTAACTTCTGATCCTAAGTTTTGAACAACATGTTTACTTTGCAAACGTTCAAGGTCAGTATTATTTACGGTTAGACTAGGTTTTTCCATTTGAAACCTGTACACTCTATTACGCAATAGGCCCAGTGCGGACCGTAGCATTGCCTCTAAGAACTTACTAGTTGAATTCAACTAATTGTCTCGAATAAGGCTCGAATCATCGAAGGGGAAATAAAACAGGACTCCACAATGAAGTGAAGTGGTATCTTTATTTGATTATATTTATTTATTTTTGTGGAGATGGGGTGGAGGTGGGTTATCCAGGGCTAACTTTATATTATGAGGGGGAATAATCATAGTTTCGTAGTTTGTTCATTTTTATTTTCAAAACCAATAACTAAAAGAAAGTTGCAACTTTTGTAGGAAAATGTTTTACTCGTCAGCTTTTTTTTAAAATTACAAACATGACGTACTGCAATTGCCTTGACAATATTTTACGTGTCTAGGAACCGAAGTCTAGCTCATCCTCTACCGGCCGCAATCGCATTTGTGGCCAAGACATATCTCCTGTTTCCCGCTATTTTGAACCACCAAGGTATGAACATTAAATAGTTAATGTAAATTCGCAATTTTAATTCAAGAAAATAACGTTTATTTATTGATTGATGTCTGTTGATGCAATCATGCATATGTAAACTGCTACGAGGCGCGAGGCAGTGCCATGACTGCAATCGCATTTTCAAATAAAGAAAATGGGACTATCGGCCAACTAGTCCTACAATGTAAGACATAGCACATGTTGTTTTTGTTTAAGTGCTATGTCTTACGACCCAAATAACGGCCTTGCATAGCATGTTCCGATGTCGGTTGACATCGGAACGAGTAGTCAAAGTTTCAGGAATATCTCACACGCTTGGCAGCCTATATCGACACTCTTCCACTAATTTATGTGTAACTAATATACTTACTGTGCTGTCTTTATCTTGGTGGAATCAAAATATGACACTAGCAAATGGACGCATTTTTATGTTCCGTCGACATACATTTGAATTTGTTTCAATGCGACAGTAGTCAAGGTACGCCGAAGTATGTTAAAGTAAGTTCATGTGGGAGGATATCTTTCTCGAACGAAACGAATCGTTGCTTACAGTTCCAATAGGCGTAATATATTTTTAGTCGTTTCGTTAAAGAATAATATTTCAACTTAAACCGATTTCGGCATTCCCGACTTTCATCGCTTTCCAGCCAACTGAAATGTAGGCCAACGAAAGTTGAAAACAGGTCCATTTCTTTTGTGAGAATTTGAATTTATTAGAGGAAAGACATCAGGGTAAGTAAAGTTTGACAAAAACATTATAACTTTACTTTGTAGAAATGCGTCGTTCTTGGTTGCCAGTTGTGTGTGATATTTCTGAAGATTTGACTTTCGTTACACTGTTAGTCGACATCAAAACACGCTGCACAGCGCCGTTAGTTAGGCCGTAAGAACCATCACCCATCCAGAAGAAAAATATCGGGGTGATGTGTCTTACGTTGTCGGACTATCGGCCAACATCTTCAGCTTATAAAATGACCTAACTGCTTGGCATATTTCTGTGACTTTAATCCGATTCGTATTAAATAAATTATGTTGTTACACTGGTACATTTTTGGAAAGAAAACTATCGAGGATAGGATAGGTTACCATAGTAAAATGCCTTCCGTTAGGCTAACATTTCGAATTACGCGCTAATTAGCTCAAGGGCGTAAGATTTATCGTTCTTGACCAAAACATTTTTTTTAAAAAAAAAAAATACCAAGTACAATAAATTGAAATCAATGACAAGTGAAATTTAAATGAATTTATATTCAGAAATGTGTATACATATGCTGATATACATAGATGTGAACAAAAATGCATATTAAAGATAATTAAATTTTGATAATTACAGACATGAATTATAGTAGGTTGTAAATAACCTAATACAGGCATGTTTTCAGTGATAATTATGTACATGAGCTTTTTGTGAGTAATAAACACCTCAGTTTGAACAATATGAATAACATCTGTCATCAGCTATGCAGTATATTTACTAATCAATAAGATGGAAGAACTTGTTTACATTGGAAGTTGATGGGTCTAGGTCAATTAACCGTATTTATGTGACATCATCAGTTTTGGCTTGCGCCATATTGGATTACAACGCCATGTGTATGGCAACACTACTAGTACATTTCTTACACGTTGCAAATTTGGTTCAGCAACAATGGTAAACTTTTGTGCCGTGTTCGGGTGTGGGAATCTTGCTGACTGTGAGAAAGACTTGTCATACTTCAGACTTCCCACCGTATGGCAGAAACATGGCGAACAGACACTACAGTTGTCGGAGGAAAGACAGCGCATGTGTCTTTCAAATATTGGACGTTCGGACATAAAGATCAGCAATTTTCCGTACACACTTGTATGTTCAGTCCATTTTGCGAGTGGTAAGTTGAAATGAACTTTGGAAACATTTTATTCATATAGTAATATATCAAGATAGCGGTTCCACCCCCACTCCCTTCGATTTGATTTATTCTCTTAGTCAAGTTGATTGGAAATTGAAACTACATGACTACATTTTGGCTACTAATAATGATGTCTTAGTCTTAATCTGTTGGATATCTGTTTACCAGTCTGTGGTGTAATCATTTTAGAAGTGATTAGTTATAACTTGAGAGGAATTATTTATTCAGATTGTTCATTGGAATTTTAAAGTGTTTATTAACTTTTGGATTAATACGGTATTTTGAGATTATTGAAGACTCATTCAAAGACATTCTGGACTATATTGCTCTGATGCACCAAGACTGTTGATATACCAGCCATTTCAAGGCTGGAATTCATTCGGAAGACCGCTGTAACTCATTCGGAACACTCGATACTTTGGACGTATAATATAGCTTTTAGAATTATCTGGGATTTAATTCACAATACTGAAAGTTTTTCTTAAATTTTCATTTGGTAACTTAGCGAATTAAATTGGTTTTTGAATGTAACTAAACTTGTTGGCTTTGCTTTTATTGTTACTTTGTTTAAGACCCTAGAGTCGTAAGAAACTAACATTAAAAATATTCAATTTGGTGTTTTTTTTTTTTTTTTCATAAATGTAACGGAGTATAGAAGATCATCCTGTCTTCAGGTGTATTGTTGGAACAGTTCGTGTCTGTCTACTGAGTCGGATAGCGCAACGCATGAAGAGGACAGGATAGTGAAAAGCTCAGGCAGGCTCAGACACAGCTGATGCGCGATCTTACTGCTACGTCTCTACTGCCAGGCCTACCACTACTTAGACAAATGGGGCTTCAGCTCAACCTCAACAGAGACCAGATTATGTGAGGCCTCAACTGACAGTTTCCTTTAAAAGAAAGGTCTGAGAAAAAGTTGAAACTGACAAAGATGATTAGCTTGGAAAATTGGAAAGGATATGTGATAGGATTGAAGGTGACATGTTCAACACTGTAAATGCTGCAAAAGCTAAAGAGCATATCCAACAGACTATAAACCTGTTGAGGTACATCAGTGAACGCTATCAACTAATGTCAAGAAAATATGTCCCATTTTCGCATTATCAATTAGGACCAATCTTGAGGAATGCCAACAGGAACGAAACTTTCAGAAAATCATTGACCTGGAACGTGACAGTAGTATATAGAAATACGTTTTCTGGACCACTTATTTTAAGTTCATGAATATCGGTCACGCAGAGAAAAAAATTGGTGTTTTGGATACAGAAATGGGGGTTATGGACTAGGGGTGGACACTTCAACGTAGAAAACTGGATGTTTAAAGACCACTCAAGGGTACAAAATGGGGGTTCTGGGCCAGTGGGTAGTCACTTCAGCGCTGGTTCTGGACGACTATTGGTTGCAACGGTGTTTACACATTATATAGTGGTTAGGTAGTGTCCGTGTGCGAGTGTGTGAATGCCATTGGTGGAGTATCGTTTATCATCCAAATAGTTATTTTATGTTAATGAGCGTTGTGGATAGTTTGTGCTGTTGTGATCGAAAGTTCTCATGGATTAGCATTGGAGATGTCCGTGTAGTGTTTGTGTGTAATGATGGTTGGTAACGATGTGGGTGATGACACCTTTAGCTTTTTCATGATGGTTCCATCGTCGAGTGTGATGCAGTACATCTTGGATCGAAGTCCGATGAATTCAGTGATGGGTACGCAGTGAGTTTCATTTTTGAACTTTCCTAGCACTTTTTATTATCCTCCCAGTGGAAGGTGTGGTCTCGTGGATAATCGCTGAGATCCAACAGTTCTCGGTGTTGATATAGGTCTGCGTAGGCGTCGTCGGTGTGAATTTCGTACTCGAGCGAGTATGTATCGGTCATGAGCAAAGTTGCCTTGTCTCCGTATTTGTATTTGATGAAGTCGTAATGAAACTCGAGCATGAGCATTTTGGATAGATCGAGAACTGCTGCACTGACGTAAATGGGTTTCTTCAGCTTGAGATTGGTTTTTCTGGATTCGATCGCAACTAGTCTTCATCGGATATATTCATGCTTACAATGTCATCATTGGCCACGAGCTTATCTCGTCGTTGTAGCTTATTGACGATTTCGAATTTCTTTCGTTGCCTAATGTTTGCCATGGTTTCTCCGAACACGCTATTGTACATGAGTTTGAAGAAGTCTTTGTCAAACACCGTAGTGGCGCTGGCTCGTTGTGTCGTGTTGAAGTCGATGTAGGTTTTCATCCACGCTGACTGACGCAACTTGAGTGCTCGATCAATTTTATCGAGAACGAGTTCGTGCTGGAGAGCTTGTTCGAGCAGCTGATGATGCATTATGTATTTGGCTTTGTTCTCGAGATTGGGTACCAGTTTTTTAACCTTGGCATCACCAACTCCGAATTTGTTTTTCTGTTGCAGTTATTCTCGAGAAAGCTTCAAGTTGGTGACAAGAATTTGCTCAGCGCAGAATGGGTAATCGTTATGGACGTCGTGGAGATGTTGTGGATATCCAAGGTCAGCTTCAACGAAATAGCCGGAGTCGTCGTCGTATCCAGTTTGTCTTTCTTCGAGGAACTGTTCTCCGGTGATCCACTGAAAATCTTCTACAGGAAGCTGTTGTGACATCGCCCAGCCATAGAGATTATTTTGATCCTTGTATAGGCTGTACACGGTCTCATTGGATCGTAGTTTTTCATGTATTTTTTGTTGACGACGGCATGTGTTTTGCTGATGACGGAGATACTGCCTCGTACCATCTGTTCAGTGAACATAAACATGAGATTGTTTGAGCAGGGCATCCCAGGGGAAACCTGGCGAGGAGAAATACCAGAGTGGATGGAGTTGGTAATGGTCTATGCACGTGTGTCTGTAATTGTCAAGTACAATCGCGAGCAGGAGCATATCCTTTTTGAGGTAGATGTCGTGGTAATCTCCGAGTGTTTTGCAGTCTAATTCGTTCCATATCATGTTCGCGTATTGGTATTAATCGTCGGTGATCCCTGACAGGTGCAGATGGGAATAAAATGCGTCTTGGGATGGCAGCGAGGTTTCATCGAATCTCGACTACGCAGAGATGTATTCGTAAAGATAAATTCTTTTTTGTTTGAGCAATTTGCTTTGACGCCAAATCTCTTTTCGATGTGTGTAAACTTAGCACAGTTTACAGCGAGTTCTTCCAGTGACGCTGGCATCTTCCAGTGACGCCGGCATGAACTGAGTGCTATCGATGAAACGGAAAGAATCAATCGAGAACCACATGTACTTTTCAAATTTGTTGGGAATGCACTTGATTTGGGTTCCAACCTCGGAGAGCAGTTGTTTGACGAGCGGATGACTGAGTGCTGCGACGATGAAATGTCCATCATACCCTCGTAGATTACGCGCGATCACCAGTAGGAAGTCTGGATCTTTGAAGCGTAGATTTCAATCAGCATGAGCAGCTCCTCGATATTGACCGGTGATATGGCAATGATCTCTCACATTTTATCATGTGGATTAAAGTACTCTTTGCAGATGTGGCATCGCTGAGCTTCTTTGTGTTGTCGCAGTTGTTTTGGTGTGAGTGGAATCATCGTTGCTGAATTTTTCGGAGGTCGTTGATGCATTTCCATTCAGCCACGAGTTGCTCAAAGAACCAGACGACGCAATCCTTGCCTCGATGCTGACAATAAGGTGCAGACAAACTTTCATCGGCGGAACAGCATGTTTTATATCCGATCGCGCATGGTATATGTTTATGTTTTCACTTGGTTGAAAGAATGGTCGATATCAGGCAAGGGTCCTTCCAAATTTTTAAGGATCGCCTGCAAGTCGAAGTCGATATGGAAGGGTTGTGCGTATTTTTTATGGTGACTTTCGAACTGTAATGTTCGACGCGTGCCATCTGAACGGTTTGTAGTTATTGACAGTATCACGACGACACGTGGTCGTGTAGTTTTTTCTGGTTAAGGAATTCATTGTAAGCAACGATAACAGAAATATCCATGATTCTTATATTGCGTGTACTGAGATCGGCAAAACCGACTGAAGTCTTTGATATACACGAAATGGGTTTGGTAATAAAGTAAATTTTTTTGTATCGTAAGGCTGTTTTTGAGATCAGCATGGGATAGACCACAAACTATTCATCGCCTGCTTTCTTTTCATCGAGTCCAGAAATGTTGATGGAGGGTCAATCGTTAAGAGATTCCAGTTTAGGGAGAGTTTTTGACCGCAGCGAGAAAGGTGATCCCTGTGGTGCATACGGTGTTAAAATACGGCTTGTAGTTGGAGACGCGTTCGACACGATGTTTCGCGGAAAGGATCGTCCACACGAGACAGAAGTCGTTGTTTTTTTGACGTTGATGCATGATTTGATCGTGATGATTTGCTTTGGAAGGGATACATGCTTACTTCCCCGCATCAGTGTAAATTTGGAAGTTTGAAAAGAGACAGAATTAACTCCGGGAAAGATCCATGGCGATCCTGACTCTTGATAATATTCGATGCGACATTGGATAACTGACCATGCGACGTAAACGATGTGACTATAATCGTCACTGCGATAAACGATCAACAATTTGGATTTCATCCACGCGTAGATGCTCTTTTGATCCGTGGCTCGCAAATGAACGTTGAGAACTAATCCAAGTCTGATGGATGTGTGTACGCGTAGTTCTACATCAAAGGTAGGTGTTAGAATGCGTTGTAGGAGTTCTTTATCGACTCCTTATTGAAGCACGCGGGATGATCGTAAATAAATCCTTTGTCGGCGCCTCCGTATGCTTTTTCAGTGCGACTGGGTGTTGACAGTGCAGACATTGTTTAAAATTCTGTCGCTGGCCTCTTGATTTTAACGCATTGTTGTTGAAGGGCTTGTGGATCGATTTTGGGTAGTATTTTTCTCGATGTCAGCTCATCGTGATCGACTCATGATCTCATGCTGAAGTCGAAGGAGTTTGGAAGGTTTAGCGGTTTCTCCCGTGAGCGCCTTACAGTTGTCTCGCAGCTGCTTCATGTACTGCTGCGTGGTGATGATTTCTCATCCAGTCAGCGTCTTCTACTCGCTCACGAGCTTACGACGAAAAGCGCTTCTTGGCATCCCTTTAGGACTCCTCTGACTCGTTCGATCAACTCGCACAGAGATGCATTCGACCTTCGATACAGCAAAATTTGTTGCTGACATTGTTTTCCAAAATCCTGCCTCTTGCAGCGATCGAGCAATGCCCATGAGACGACGAACAATATCATAATATCATGTCGTATGATACAATCTTTTCCTGGATCTGCCACTACTTCACGCAAATTTTACACTCCATTGGTACTAGGCAAGTTTTAGTCTATCATTACGCTGATAGTTATATATATATATATATATATATGCCTATGCGTGGATCAAATTAGTGTGCGTGGTTACCCAAAAGCAGCACGGAAAAGCGAAACAACGCATGCTTGGGAGAGTATTGTGCAAAGCATAATGACCTCATCAAGCGGTGAAGTCCAGAACTTAAGCACTGCCTTGGTTGTCAAGAAGGTGTTCGAGGTCAGTTGTAGGTATGTCAGCATTGTGGTGGTAAAAACATAGGAGCGATTAAATATTACTACGAGAAATTGAGAACTACTGACAGACTCAAAAAAACATTTAGCGGCGTTCGTCAAGTTTCGGCAAGAATTAAGGATGACTCAACTGTGCAAGGAAACGATGGGGAGAGTTCATCCCATGTTTAGTCGTTACGAAGCTAACACGAATAGAGATGTACGTAGCGTGCGCACAAAAATAAGGCACGTGGTAAAATGTAGCACCACCGGATCGTTCATTTGTAAGTAGGCGGGATCAGACACGATGTACCATCATCGTTTTGTGTTTGGTGCTCATCGTGGAGTCGGTCTCATTGGCTACTCTGTCCGATAATCGATTAGACAATTTAGAGATAAGATCTGATGGGAAGCAAAAAACAATTTTGTGCAACGTCTTTACTAACTAATAAAAAAGTAGTTTTTTGTGGTATCTACACAGTTGATCTGAACATTAACTTGGGGAGTTCTTCTCCATGCATGCAAGAGATCCAGTGCTTGAAGAAAGATCTTTATCGTAGATGATGCTGAGAGTGACATTGTGGTAGAGCTCATTTTGTTGTGCCGCCGTGAATAATACGAGATCGTTTCCTATCCCGACCACCTTGGTGAGCGTGAGAGCGACGCTGACGTCTATGTGGAGATGGAACGCGTTCACGATGGCATCCTCGAGATCTTTTCGATTTTCCACGATGGCATAAGTGAGATATCGGATGTGACCGGCCATGTTTTTTCAATATTTATAACTAAGATAATTTTAAGTTCTTTTTAGGTTTTTTGCCTCATACATCTCATGCAGTGCTGCCTGATCAGATCACCATCGTTAAAGATCTTTACGATGCTATTTCTGGATAAATCCGAACGCTGATCTCGCGTGAGTAACACATGCTTGCGTGCTGCTCCATCTGGTTTCGTCAGCGTCAGTTTGAGCTTCACAGGTACGTTATTTCGAATCATCGTCGCTATGGCTTCATGGAGCGCTTCTGGATTGTGCAAGATCATGTCGGTGACGAAGACCTCGTCATGATCAAGACCGGCAGTATAGCTGCTGTTGCCGTGCATTTTCTATATATAATCCGTGACGTATCTTTTTATCGAAATATTTCTCGAATCGGGTCTGCAACGTCAACCTGCACTGGTTTCCCACCATGTCCATGATGAGATCGTCGACAGTTCTCATCTCGCCGAACAACAATTGCATGTGAACATGGGCCCCACGAAGATACGGGCGTGTTTTATTGAGCATTTTCTGATACGACATTATGACCTGCTTGGTGGCATTATTTTTGGCCTCCAGCAGTGTTCAATGCGTTTCGTCATCGTTTGTAAGGCCAGTCCCGCTCCAGATAGAATCAGAATCATCGGATTGGCCATCGCGCCCGTGGACACTTCACGGGCGGTGGTCAAGACAATCGGTGTCAACGATATGACTCTCAGTATGCGCTTGTATCTCCTGTACGCGTGCTTGTACACATAGACTTTTCGATGCTAATAGCGATAATACGATTCTAGGTCGTGACTCTTTTCAGCCGACAAATTCTCGTCGATCTGATTGAAGTCGACGATGGGCTTCATCTTATCTGATACGACTGTGTTTTCAGCGTCAACTAAACTTTGCATCACCAGATCAAGCTGTGATAAATGCTCTCTTAAAAACTTCACATGCACGTTAAGTTAATTCTCGCTGACCTTATTTTAACTCACCGTTTCTCCAATAATCCAAAGTGAAATCCACTTAAACCTTTTGTGATTTTCGTCAGCTGATTTAATTTTACAAGATCCGACAGCGTATCAGGAGTCGCTTTCAGTTCAAGATGGTCCAGATATCGCTGTGCTTCTACGACATGTAATAACTGGAAATCAATAGCAGAATAAGGTATTTTTCTATGATAATTGTAAATGTAATAATAAGACAGGGCGATTTTTTCCACGTTGAGATTTACTTTTTCAAAGTATTATATCTCCGGAAACATAAAATCTTTGTCCCTGGAAGCCCACTGACTCCAGCATTTTCTTCGATATTTTTTTCGATCATTAATATTATCAAGCAGTTCCTGAGATACCTTTGAAGTATTGACAAAGTTTCCTAGAGGAAGCACACTTCACTTTTAAAAATACTACTCAGGTTTAGATCAATTTCATCCGGCGTGAAATTTTCCAAATATTTCCTGTGAGTGCTGGAATTGCCCAGAGCTGTTTCTGACACGGCACGTATCCACGTAAATTATCCTGGCTATCTCGTTGTTTGCCGTGGGTGGATAATCCGTCACTGCGATTGTAGCTCCAGTCGCCAAGGTGAGATTTCCTGTGAGTGTTGTTCCAGTGGTAGATAATTTTGTGCCTCCAAACGACTTCAGCTGTGAGTACGGTATCGCCTGGGTGTTATCGGTGATCGGCCACGTCGTTGGAAGTCCCGTCAAGGCCCGACTGGACATCGTAGTGGGTTTCTTCAGCGTGATCGCAAACTGGTAGTAGAAAGTACTCCGCTGACAACTAAATTTCCAGAGATGACACCGCCAGTTTCATTGTATTTGTGCGCGAATGCCACTTCCAGATCTCTAGCTGAGACGGCCTGCGAAGATACAAGAACTTGTCCAGTCAGCGCTTAAAGCCCATAAAGCATTTTACCACTCATGTAAATGTTTCTAGTCATGTTTCCACCGGTCAGAGATAATTTTGTCTGTACTAGTCTGCTCACTTGCGACCATCGTGCGGCATTGGCGTCCGGGGGCGAATAACTGACGTTGTCGAGATTGGTGATGCTTTGACCGCTCATGTTGAGATGTCCCTATATGGAATCCCCGGCGCAATTGTATTATTTATCCAACTCATCCTGACTGGCAGAAGAACTACTACCAGACCCTATAAGCGCACCAAAGGAAGTGTAAGACACGGTTTGCAGATAAGATCTGCTACAACTCACGAGAATTATATAGAAAATGAACATCATTAATTTCGACATAAAGACACCCACGAAAGCGCATCAGCATCATTTGTTTATGCTGGATTGCCATTACATGATCCTGGGTCCGACAGGTCGTGGTAAAACGAAGCTGCCCATGAACATGCTTCTAAACAACATGTTGATGCACGATCGCGTGATCATTTACACGCTCAGTCGTCACCAGAACAAATACAGTACGCTGCACGACTTCGGGGATTCGCTTGAAAAAGACATTTTCACCATAGCAGATCCGGATCAGATGCAACTCGTAGAAGAACTGGATTCTGACACGCATAAGATCATCGTGTTCGACGATATTAAAATCGACTTCGAGAACATGAAACGCAACTGCGAGTATTTTTTGTTGTCGAGAAAAAAAAGCTGCAACATCATTTATCTCAGTCGTACTACGATGTGCCTAAATACGTCCGACGTAATACAGGATGCTTTGCGTTGTTTACAGGACTCTACAACAGAGACATCGACGCGATCGCGAGAGACCATTTCAGCGGCATCACCGCGAAAGAAATCAAAGACTGTTACGCCGCTACGACGTCTGGATCCAGACGCGATTTTATCACGTTTGAACGCGACGTGAAAACCGTACCTGAGCGATATCGAAATTTTACATACCTGGTTAGTATATCATCGACGTGGACAGCATCCCTGCCGGCAACTCCATTGTCAATAACTCTGTTGTCAAAAAAACGTAGTTTTCAGCAATATGTCGTTTGAAATGATCACCAATCATCGTCAACACGATGACGTTCTCAAAAAGTTTACCGAGCAACGGGCGGCGTTACGTCAAAGCGTCATCGAGGATAAGATAGGCAAGGCAAGCGTCTCAGCGAGATATTGCCCAGGAACTGCTGAAGGCACTGCTCGATAAAATGAACGAAGCGAAAACGACGTACGATGTTGAATCTAGAGGAAAAAGTATAGATCTCATCTTGAATAACAGCAGCTACAGAAACGGCAACAATAGCCTCCACAGAAACCACAACAACAGACGCATGTGGCTCACCGATCAGTCTGAAAATACCGTCGATAATAACAACGAAAGAATCACCTATTATCTGCACGTGCGGAGAAACTCCTTGTAGTCTACTGCACAAAATATGTTCACAGATAAAATCGAAGCAATAAGACGATCGCGCGTACAACCACGAAAATTCGTGGGTGGATTTTTATCCACGCTGTTTTCCTCGGTGCAAGCAGCACTTCCAGGTATTGCAACGAACAATTCTCTGATTGTCTTCAAAGCAGCTGAAGCTGGAGCCACTGTAGCGGACCCTGTAGCTGAAACGGCAGTGGGTAAATAATAGCCAGAAAATCATGCCACAGTCTACCACAACTCAGTTGTCCTCGACACCGGCAGCAGAAACTCAGCCGTCATTATCGTTGTCGACAGCAGCGTAGAAAACTCAGCTGTCCGATCTTTCCAAGCTGGCAAAACATGTCCTTAAGAAAACTGCGTCGGTACTCAGCGCAAGATCAGATAAGATTTTACAGGATCTTGAGAAAAATGTGAGTGGACCCATGCCTTCTCTTGGTGTCATCGTGTCCGGTTATGGATTAAAATGATTGTGGTGAGAATGCAAAACATTCTTTTAAAAAACAGAATGTATCGTAATAACAGTGCATTTTTGTAACACTATTATAACATTGCGACCTCATGTATTCGAGATTTACTCCCGATTACCTTAGGCTGAACGATGACACTCCCATCGACAACTCAACGACCGAGTACGAGTACGTCGAATACCAGGACACGAACATCACGAACCTCAACGACAGCACACATAGAAAAATAGAGGAGCCTGACGAAGATGTGTACTTGCTTCCACATAAGGCCTTTCTGGAAGCCCGCGGTAACATCGCTAAAGCAGATGCAACGGGAGACTATCTGGCTCATGCATAAGTTACGCTCCAAAACAACGGATGGTCGTTATTCAAGTCGGTGCAATACCAACTGAACAATCAGACGGTGGAAGAAATCAGTGGATACTTACTCCAGGCCAGTATGATCCTGAACCTGATCATGTTCAGCGATGACTACATGCGGACATGTCCTACCAGCATGTGGTGGTTCAGAGATACAGCAATGGGAGCTGCTGTGACTACAGAATTTGCTGCCAACGCGGACACGCTTTCAGCGGCTGTCGTGGCTAATGATGCTGCACTGAGCGGAGGAAATTTTAGAAACAATTTTAGACTTGCACGTAATGCTACCTACAACGTAGGATTCGCAGCTCGACGTGCTCTCGCCGATACCAGCCTTGAGATCTGCATGATGCTTCCCCTGAGCAGCATCTTCTGCTAGTGCAGGGATATCCGAACGGTGTTCTGAGGTGTCAAACACATTCTGGCGCTGCACAGAGATTCTTCCGCTCAGTACATGCACAAAGCAGCAGCTCCAGAAGATGGATAATTCTACTTGACGTGGTTGTCGCTGTGGATTCCCAAAATCAATAAATCGAAGGCTCGAGGGCTTGAACTGGAATCGACGTTGGCTAGATGCACCAAACGACTTTACTTCGAGCAACACTGCATTTAAATGCAAAAATGTTTCGCTGCTCAGTTGAATACGTCGTAAAGAGTCGCTACCAATCAAGGCAGCAAGCTTCCCAGACATGTGGTCGTGGCGTTTCAGCTGGCAGAACGACGTTGAGATCAGGGACGAAACAAGCACGTGACTGACCATCTTAAGTTGTCTCGTATTCACATCAGAGTCAACTCAGAGCGAGAACTCAAGTGAAACTTCGCCGTCGGAACCCGAAATTATACTCGCGCATACATGCTGATGATGGAGGCCACGCAGAAGTACCAGGACGTGGACACTGGTACGCAGATATCACTTGAGTATTTCGCCAATTTATATCCCATTTTCCATTTCGATGTCTCCAAACATTACAAGCGTTTCAAAGATTGACCAGCTGATATCGAAATCAATTGGACTATTGCCAGTCAGGGTGGCGATTACGTGTGCTATGCGCTGATGACGTTGGATCGATTCATGACGCCAGACGTGCTCAATGGAAAAATAAATGTGATCGTCTAACCACCACCAACTTGTTCAAACAATGAATATCCTTGTATAGACAATGCGAAGAAAAAGTCGTCCAAACGTCAGGGATCCAAACGAGAGGGTGCCGCCAAAGCTGTTTGCATCGGTTCTTGCTCCGTTGAGACTTGCCGTGGAGACAGGGGCAATCACTGGAGTCACACATAATGCGGTGATGGGAAATGGTTATGCCAGTCGAGGATATCGAAATAAACCCGTCACAAACCCAAAAAATATTAGCAATTAATATAACACTATATCGTACATCCAAGCAGATTTATTGCAGTTACCGCAACAGAAGAAAAGTATTGCTGTGGCAGTCACGCATAAAAGGCCAGTATCGATCAGGTTTAAAGCATCTGCACTCGCAGGACCGGACCGAATCATGTCGACCCACCGTCAGGCCACCTCGGTAGCCAAACAAACTGCAGCACAAAAAGGCATAATTCGTAACTTGTCGGCATCAAAGTTGTCCAAACAAGAAGGATTCCTCGGACTCTGTTAGCAGACATAGCTGGATCGTTACTGCCAAGATTGCTTACATACAGTCTTACATTTCGCCTCATGCTCGTGAAGACCCATCCTTTCATATATACGCTTGAACACATACTCAAATTTTATAAATTTCATACGACCAACCAACTGAACCCGAGTCACCCTATTCAGCCAATTATAAAACTGATCTCGCTGCGGCGCTGACAAATTAAAATGCTTTAGCTTATTGTGTATGTGATATTGTTGATTATACCTCTGAACCGAACGCTTATGACTATAGCTACACCTCACCCACTCCTCGTTCTCATAGTCGTCTTCACTCTCCTCACAATATATCATCTCAAGAAGATAACTCAAATCCTTATTTGCATACGCTGCTGCGAACCTCCTCACTAGAACTCATTCGATCAACACTCCAAGAATAACATGGAAAAGACATCTTCGCTATACTACAATTATATCTCTAATACAGCCCAAAGTGAGACAAAACCCATTGGCCCAGAACCCCCATTTTGCGCCCTTGAGTTGTCCAAAAACACCCATTTCTCTACGTTGGAGTCACCACCCCTGGTCCAGAACCCCCATTTCTGTATCCAAAACACCCATTTTTTATCTGCGTGAGCCATCTCCATGAACTTTAAAAAAGTGGTCCAAAACTAGCATTTCTATATACTATTCGTGACAGCCTTATATAAACAACAAAGAATGATGCCTGGAGTCGACTTGACAGATAACTGGAAATCGGATCCCACTGTTCCGGTTCATCTAGATATGGTGAAACCACTATAAATTTAGTGCAGTCAGACATATCGACAATTTTTGCTGTTGTTACCGGGGCGCGTGCCGAAGCAGAGGTTGCATTGTACGTGCGCCACCTACAGTGAAAGAGAGGCAGACATGTAGCTAGAAAGCGTTAATCATCCAAAGTCTTTACAGCAGCTGTAGAACAAGACGACCGGGAAAATCAGTATAGGATTGACAGATGGTTTCAGATGATCCTGGCAAGCGTACCAACGACCATGTATTGGACCATTTCACCATGCACACCAGCTCACTCTCTCCTCAAGAGGAATGGGGAGAAACAGACGGTGAAACATCGCCGCCTCGACATGTATTACGGTTAGATCCTCCTTATGGTAACCGACACTATACACGATCTACTATAGGTGCCAGTCACCACCAGTCTTATCCACGCGGGGTGATCGTGCTATGACTGCGACTACCACTGCATCTGTATTCTTCTTCCAGAAGAGACTGACTTCAATTTAGTTTTGGCTTATTTCCTGTCATCTCTGCAAGACTGTTTGCCTTCAACGGTAATACCTCCTTCACTTACTTCTTAATCGCTGCAGTCGGTAAAAATGATTTCAGAAAGAAACAGAAGGAATAATAGGAGAGCTTCATGCAAGGACAGAAAGCAGCAGAATAGGTATTTGTTCAGTAACAACAACAAAAGCACAGAAGATAGCGAGAAGGAAACGAAGAGAAGATGACAACTTTGAATTGCAAATGGCAGAAGGAAGGGAGTGAAAACAAAACGGTAAGTTTGTTACAGGACATTTTGAATGAGTAAAAATATCTTAAACAAATGTATCAGACGTCTTTAGCTCAGTCCATAAGAAAGAGGCTTGCAAATATCAAGATTTCTAAACCTTCTATTACTATATCCACTATCATCACCAGAGAGATGCCAGAAGCATCAACAGTTACAACTACAATTACTAAAGCATCGTCACGGTCAGCTTGAGAAGTAGGACCTGGTTGTAGCAATGGATTAAGACAGTTGATTCTGATGATATCAGGTCTATAAGTTCTTTGTGATTAGAAAGAAACCAGCCAATGGCACTTTTCAGAGCAACTTATATCTCTCACAAAAGAAATTCTACTCAATGACTGCCAAAATCAAGTAAAACGTAAATCCCTTTCATTATGATTCAATCGTTTGTATGTTACTGTATCTTAAGCAAGAAAAGCAAATCAAGAAAAGAAACGCTTTTCTTTCTTTCGTATTTGCTCTTGTAATCAGAATCACAATGAAATTTAATCACTATCACAAAAGTCCATTTTCTTCATTGTTTTCACTGTCTGTAGCTTTATTTTGAATTCCTTTACTGGTATGGTTTATTCCTTTTCTCTGTCTTCTAACTTTCTTGCCTTCTTGCATTTCTTGAAGAGTATAGTTGTTTTTTTTTGGTTTTGTTTTTGTTCTCTTTCTGTTTCTGAAAAATATTCCCGCCTCTTCTCAATGTTCTCTTTTTTCTTGGCACAGTCTGAGGACCAAGTTCATTTTTCCTGACTGTGATAACAGGTCTATTTACTTTAGTCTCCATTTTATTCCATATTTCCATTTCTTTCACGTTGTAGCCTTTCTCCTAACAGACATGGTAACTATCTTGACTTTTATCATGAGTTGATTTGTCTGTAGTCTTGTTGAAAGTATACTTTCAAGTGACTCCCTGTAAATCTCTCACGAAAAGTACGACCTGTTTTGACTCTTCCATCTAATTCACAGTCTGAAAGCGGGTGAACAAATATGTATTCTTAGGGCGAGAAGTTGCTCCTGTTTCTATAGGAAAATAGCATTTAAAACTAAGTAAAATCAAATTTCTGAATCAAGATGAAACGATGACACTTTGATGAGAAGAAGCAAAGAGAGGAAGACGACTTTCTGTGTTGCATCATACGCTAACTGAAGTGTTAGCACAAGTGCATGCCAGTAGTTTTGAAGATGACATGAGTTCAAATTTGACGTTTTAACATAGAAAGCAGCAGGTTTCATTATCGATTTGTGCGATTCCTTTTTGGGACATTGCAGCAACAATCCCAACATGACGATGACGATCGTTTAAGACTCTGCATCCATGAATATAGCTCGAAGTCTCCTCTTTCGATCGAATTTAGAACACCGGCAAAATTAACACCATCCAAAGTCATCAGCACAATTCAAAATGTTCGACAATCCTAAGACAGTTTAACATCACCGATGGAAGAGCCACTCTTCACATAATCCATCTTGCACATCGCCGAAGTGTGTTAATGTTAGACGATATTCTCAGTTATCGTCCAAAGTGACAACCTAGAACACTAGAAATGCTTAATCCGAGCTTTCATCATGGGTAAAACTTATGCCGAAAAACGATGCTGTAGAATTGAAAACATCATAGGCGTGTATTGGAAAATGGGACAGACCACAATCACGAAAAGAAGCAGAACTCATTTTAAAACAAGCAGGCATTTCCAAAGAGGTGATGCATGACATTCCTGAAAAGCAGGAATTTTAAGACGTGTTTGCTCTTCCTTATATCTTGAAAGAAAAACATCGAGTTCTTCACGGATCTCTTGCGTTTTCAGGACCAGATTTCCCAGACGGAAAATACATTCATGTGTATCATCATCAAGAGTTTTTATGGGGTTTGTCTTTACCTTGCATCACTTTTGACCAAGTCATGTAGTAGATTTTTACTAGACCCTGGAGCTTTCGCCTGGCCGCTTTGAAATGTCAGCAGTTACATCGGGGGTATTACAGCATCGAAAGAAAGTGAGTTGTAACCCAAAAACTCGAGGCGTTTTATGACAGTATAGACAGTGGGTGTGGAGATAACTAGGTGGCAAATGATGTTGGTGGCATGCCAGACAAAGACATTCCGACGAAAATCCTTTTGCCTCGGTACACGCCCAACGTAACAAAGACAAGACGAGATCTGCCTATAATGTAAGTGCGGAGCAGACTCCATTGTCACTCACCGCATATCTAACAGATGAGATCTGTACGCCATTTCAAGGTTGACCTGAAATTCCAGGAAGAGTTACATCACACGCAAATCGACTACCCCTTTATCCCCAGTGTAACCAAGATGGCTTCATACAGTCAGTTAGTTAAGGAATTTAAGTTGATCGGAAAGGTGCAATTAGGTTGCAAAGGGGTCCAGTTAGCTGAATTTGGGAAGGAGAAGGAGCTCAAGTTAGGCAAATTGCAAGCCGTGGAAAGAACTAGGGAACGAGAACATGTGTTAACAATGGAAAAGTTAAGGATCGAAGTCGCGTTCAGGCGGGGCGAAGACATGAAACAGCGTTAAGGACCCGCAAGTAGGCGAATGAAAGACATTGGCGTAGTGTTTTTTAATTTTTTAATAAAGAATTGCTGTGCGCAGACTTAGATTCTTGACTTAGGTTTTTCCAGTTCGATCGCAGTACTTCTTTTACTAATACTAGCGATGTAACATCTACTTCGCAAGAGTGACACTGCCGCCTAAGAGGAGGCGAGAATTACCTCTCTCTCTCTCTCTCTCTCTCTCTCTCTCTCTCTCTCGGAAATGATGAAGACCTTTGTGCCCAATAAACTGACCACCACACACTGTTTAATAGCAAGCTTGATTGGTCTGAGAAGGTATACATGTAAAACTCAGAATTCCTGCATAGTTCATGGTTAACATATACGTTGAACCGACGACGACGTTTCTTTGTGTATATCATCTTTCATTTACACAAATATTTTCTTTTTTGCACAACCACATATGTTACATCATTATCATCTCTCTCTCTCTCTCTCTCTCTCTCTCTCTCTCGATCTCGATCTCGATCTGAGAGTCGTTCCATCAATAAATTGGGAAATGATGAAAGAACTTTGTGCCCAAGAAAATGACGGTCACAAAATGTTTAATATCAATATAGATTCCACGCATGTATTCAGAAGGTATTCGGACTGCAAATGATCCATAAACAGAAAATATCACTTAGTCATGAATAATACATGTGAGCACTCTCTGTACAAGCTTGATTGGTCTGAGAAGGTATACATGTAAAACTCAGCATAGTGCATGGTTAACATATAAGTTGAACCGACGACGACGTTTCTTGGGTATATGATCTTTCATTTACATAAATACTTACTTTTTTGCACAACCACACACGTACCATCATATCTGTGTTTACCTGTGCTTCCATTTAGAATTGTACAGAATGTTGCCAAAAAAACCGCACTGTGATAAAATGATTCGATTCATTGTTTAAATCCAGGGTCATTAGTTACCTTATGCACAAGTAAAACAATGTCGTCTTTGTTATCTGTTAAGACTTTTTGCAAACAACTTGAATTAGCAGACACAAAATGCAGTGATATAACCTGAAATCTATGTCTGATATTCCAGCAAGGTGTTAGAAAAGTATTTAGTAAGTACACAATCTGATTCTGACTCGGTGTCTGATATCAACGTTTACACAGTTGATTTTAAGGTCATACATATGGGTGTTAAGTGTTCATTATTGCAGTAGAAAATAAAAAATATTCCCTTGTCATTATATTTTGAAATAGAGCTTTCAATGTTCGACAGTGCAAACATGAAAATAAAAAGTGACGTATAGACCTTGCAGTGCAGCAATAGAGCGCATAGTCACTAATTAGGCGGCATATGCGTTGTTCTTGCTGAAGGAAATGTTAATAAAGAATACACAGAGACTTTTAAAGCCGACGTGAGAGAGAGAGAGAGAGAGAGAGAGAGAGAGAGAGAGAGAGAGAGAGAGAGAGAGAGAGAGAGAGAGCTGAGATCCTTAATTGTCTAGATCCAACTTCTCACGTTATAGGTACTATTCCACAATGATCCCGACTAAATCAGACTCCAAATGATTTTGAGCTTATTCCTTTTTTCTGCTGTTTCAAATCAAATGTTAAGAATACTCAAATTGTTGTTTCATTAAATACAACGGTGTACAGAAGATCCTCCTCTCTTCACGTACATTGTTATGACAGTGTTTATCTATCTGCATAGTCGTATAACATTACGCACGACGAGGACAGGGTAGTTAAAAGATACATACACGGCAAGCTCAATCACAGTTGATACGCGGTCTTAATGCTTCGTCTCTACAGCCAGGCCTACCAATACGGCTACTCGTCAGACATACAGCCTCAGCAGGGATCAGATCAAGGACGCCAGACCTGCTGGTACGTCTACTATTGTCGCTACATACGGCATCAGCGATGCCGATAAAATTATATTTAAGCCTAGTACTATATCAAACTTCCGCAACCATCATCACACTAAACTGCTTTAAATGTTACATGTTCCTGAAGAAAAGTCAAATATGTCATCGGTCAGAGCGCGCCGAGGCCTGTCGTAGGTCATCTCGACTGTGAATAACGTGATGTGAATGGAACGCGACCTAATGTACGCCTGCAAGGATTGCAAAGAAATTTGACATCTTACTTAGGCAACCGTTGCTGAGGCTCCTGGTCAGCCTCAGCATATACAGGATTATACAAGACCGAATGGGACATTTTCATTGAACCCAAAGGCCCGAGAAAAAATTTGAAACTGACAAAGACGGGTAGCATGTAAAATTGGAAAGAATTTAGGATAGGACTGAAGGTGACATGTTCAACATTGTAAATGCTGCAAATACTGAAGAACTTATCCAGCAGATTATAAACCTGTTGAAGTGCAGCTATAAATGTTATCAACTACAGTCAGGAAAATATTTCACGTTCTCAACAAGAGCCAATGTTGAGGACAGCCTGTAAGAACGAGACCTTTTGAAAACTATCTACTAGGAACGTGAAAGCCTTATCAAACAACGAATAAAGATGCAGGGAACCGACTTGATCGCTAACTGGAAATTGGATCCCACTGCTCCGGTTCGTCTAGAAATACTGCAAACGCTATAAATTCAGTGAAGTCAAACATATCGACAACTATTACAGTTGTTCCCATGACGCTTGCTTAAGCAGAGGCTGAATGTACGTGCGCCACCTGCAGTGAAAAGAGAGCCAGCCATGTAGCTAGAAAGTCCAAAGCATCCAAAATCTTTGAAGCAGCTGTGGAAAAAGACTACCGGGAGAAACGGAGTAGGAATGACAGTCAGGTGCTTTCGGATAATCCTGGCGGAAGTGCCGTGGCCATTTTCTGAACCATTCCGCCATGCGCACCAGCCCATTCTCTCCTCAAGAAGATTAGGAAGAAACATCGCCGCTTCGACATGTTGTATGGTTAGATCCTCTTGAAGGGAATCGCTACTAATGCTTGCAATCCCAACATGCATACATGGAGAGACACTCTACTTCATAATCACACGCGAAAGCCAAAAATGAAACTGATTCAGGTTTCATCCATAATATTGTCTTCGGCAAGTGCCGATGTGCACAATAAAACGTCCTTGCAAAGACCAGATAAATTTGACCCACTACACGTGAACCCGTCTTTTAATGCTGTTTCATCCAGCGATTGCGTTGCGCATCCGTCTTACTATTCTCAGGCCGAACCACCAAGTATGACAGACTTGGCCAATTGCCTGGTTAACCGTGTACTCGTCAACACAGTACTCCTGAAGTTAGCCGACCGTTCTGAAAACTACAGGGCATCAAAGTCTATATTCGCAAATGCCAGGACTCATTCTTTTGGCAAAATGGGTGGGAAATGAGTTCTCCGATTATATCAAGATGATCAGGTCAGCACATGTGAGTCAACTTAAAACATGATTAAAATAGTATGGCATAGACTAGGTGATTGCTATGTTCGCCCAAAGGCCTTTGAGAACTCATTCTTCAAGGCTATTTAGAATGTTCCGAACAAATACAATCAAAAGCCAGATAGTTCTTCGATCTGTAAATGGAACTCAGTTTGGACAAGTCGGATCTACACCTACCAAGCCTCAGCTACATAGACACCGTTCGTGGAGTAAACCCCATTGCTGAGAAACTGCTATAAGCCTTACATGAGAAATGGACCTCACAAAGCTGAAGATATAAAGAGGAGCATAAAGTCGAATTCCCCCACTTTACATTTTTTAATGCAACTTTTGTTTCACTATCTATACAACAAAAAACAAAAGATTCGCATTCTTTGCATCAGGAACATCAAGTTCAAATTCATCGAAGTCTAATAAAGCAACTGTCAGATACGGTAGCACAAAACATTTCTCTGTATAAAAGACAAACGTGTTTTCGACTATGTTCACACCTTCTACCCATACAACCGCTACAAGTAGCAAAATAGAGGATATCAGGAAACAATACTCAATGAACAATTAACCTCACTCCTTTAAGGAATTTAGTGACTTTGGAGGACAAACCTACAAAAGAGCGTAAAAAGTGAGTACTATACTTATGGTTGAAAAAACGAAGACCAATTCTTACCTTTTGCGGATACCTCGTATACTCAGGGTGATTGTTCTGTGACAGTGACTACTACTGCAGCTGTAATTAGTATTGATTTTCCAGAAGAGAATAACTTCAACTTAGCTTTCACTGATTTTCTGTCATATTCGCAAAAATATTTCTCTACGACGGTAATACTTCCTTCACCTGCTTCTCCATCGCTACCACTAGTGAATGAGTTTAGAAGGAAACAGAGGGAATTATTGGAGAGCTTTGTGTCACAATAAGAAGATGCATAGTAGATATTCGTTCAACAACAGAATAAAGAGCAAAAAAGAAAGGGAGAAGAAGAAGAAGAAGAGAAGAAATCAACTTTGAATTGCGAATGGCAGAAGGAAGGGAGTGAAAACGAAACGGTGAGTTTGTTACAGGACATTTTGAATTAGCTAAAGTATCCGAGACAAAAGTATCAGACATATTTAGTTCAACCCATGGCCGTGAAAAAGGATTAATACATTTGAAGCTTTTGATGTCATGTCTGTAAAGTGCTTTTGTGATTAGAAGTATACCACCTAACGGTCCTTTACAGGGTCGTTTATATCTCTTAGAAAAGAGATACTACTGAATGATTGCCAAATCAACTAAAACTTAAACCCCTTTTCCCATGATTCAATCGTGTGCGTGTGTGAGTACATTTAAGTATCTTAAGCAAAACAAAACAAAACAAAAACAAACAAATCAAGACAAAGAGACACATTTCGTTTTATTACGTATTTTCACCTAAAATCAGAATCACAATGAAATTTCACAACCATCAAAACAGTTAATTTCTTTCTTTTTCTCCATTATCTGTAGCATTTGTTTGAATTTCTTTACCAGTATGTGTTATTTCTCTTCTCAGTCATTTAGTTGTCTTGCCACTTGGCATTACTTGATGGGTATAGGGTTTTCATCTGTTTCTGTTTCTGAAGAATGTTCCTCCTCTTTCTCTTTCTTTTCTTTTTTCTTGAGACACTCTGAAGACCAAGGTCATTTTTCCTGACAGTGATAACAGGTACATCTACTTTGTCTCTTTGATCCCGTCTTTCCATTTGGTTCACGTTTTGGGTATTCAGGAGCCTAGTATCATTTCTCGTGACAGATATAGCAAGTTTCTTGATTTTTGTCTTAAATGGAGTAGTATGTAGTCTTGTGAGAAGTATGTTTTGGAATAACACTGTAAATATCTGACGAAACGGATGATCAGAAAATTTAAAACTACAGCTTAAATATACACGATGAAAGTAAAAGAGTTCAAATCTGACGTTTAACCAGAGAAATCAACAGGTACTTGTTAGAGACTTTGAAACGAGAATGTCAACTTAAACATGACTATCGTTCGAGACTCTCCATGCATCGTTACAGCTAGAAGTCTTCTGCTTTGATCGAATTTAGCATGCCGGCGAAAAACACCATCACAAGTGATCAGCAAAATTTAAAATCTTCGACAATCCAATGACCAATTTAATGTGAACGATGGGAAAACCACTATTCACATGACCCACATAGCACATCGCAGAGGAAAAGAAACCTTAAAAGTGTGTTTGGTCGACGATATGAGCAGTACCAAAGGCAGTATTGTCCAAACTGACAACCCAAACGACCAGCTGTGTTTAGCCCGGTGTATCGTCATGGGTCGAACTTATGCCGAGAAGAATGATACCTTAGAATGGAAAATATCATGGGCTTGTATTCAACAGTCGGATTGATCACAAACACGAAAAGAAGCAGAACTCCTTTTAAACTAAGCAGGCATTTCCAAAGAGACGATGTGTGGCATTACTGAAAAGCATACATTTTATACGTTATACGTTGAAAGTATATCCTAAAGAGGCCCGGGGAGCTCTTATATTTTGAGAACCAGATTTCCCGGACAGAAACTACATTCTTGTGTATCATCATCAAGACTATTTTGATGTTAATACTACAATTACAGACCATGCATTCCTGAGGGAAAGAACACATTCTGGCTCTGTTTGCAAACGACCCTTTGTCAGGTTATCCATCCTGTTAAGTACAACATCGTATGAAACAAGTTCAAGAACAGAAGAAATGCTTGCGAATTATTTACATGGTGCTCGACTTGTGAGCATTTTCTTCGAACCATAAAATCAAAGGCACACATTTCTCTAAGAAAGATACGATGTTATTTCTGTAACCAAGTTGTTGACACTGCGTTTCAATGCTACATCCAAAAATATGACAATCAACTCGGGGAATACTTAAAGAAAGGCAATCAAAAGAACAAAATGAACAAGTTTTATCTCTTTAGAGTTTGAATGTTCATAAAAGACTCGCATTCGCATTCCTAATGTTTGCGCAACTCATTGTGCTTGTGAGAAAGTGTATGCAAGAACCTATATGTCTTCACTGTCCCAAATGTAATAAGATTCCCGGAGGACGTGAATAAATTTTTCGGGGCTCTTATACTCTCCCCGATTTTGACGAAAAGATTTAAACTCTAACAAAGTCACTTGCTGCGAAGAGGACAGTTATCGTTTTAAGGACTGCCATTGATATGCAACAGTCCTGACTCACATTTCTCGTAATACGACGGACAATTGATTTTGAAATATTATTCAGAGCAAGGCACCGAATGTCCCACAGTCACCATGAACGTAACCAATCTCATGTACATGATTGTGAGACAAGTACAGTTTCAAGACTGCATAGGTTATTTGGACAATCCTTTGAGTGGATTGCCTAAACCGTTTTAAATGAAAGAAATGACCAAATGTTATTTCCACACTTTTTCAATACCAAAGCTAATCAGCATGCTGAAGTTCAACATTTGCCTGACGTACCCTCCGACCCTGACGGTATGCATACAGAAGAATGAGAAGCATTTTACGCTTTGTAGCAAACTCACCCTTCCAACCCGTTTGATTTTCAAGACGAAATGCTCAAATATTCCCGATCTACTACGGATATAATAGGTCGATGTTGTGGAAAGTTTCGACTATTATTTTTGGACCACCGAGATATCTGTCTTTTGATGGAAGCTTCTACCATCACCAAAGCGTGTGGATTAATGTTTCCAAAGAAGTTCAAACCTGAGAACAAACTAGCTATCATGCCCCCTCCCCCAATCCTATTTCCCGGTCAGTCGTTGGTACCTTAGCAAAGCTTTGAGCTGGCTCCTTTGGTTATGTAAAAGTGAAGACAAATGGATGCGCATGCTAGAAACGGCGGAGAAAAGAAAAATGGAAGTCTTTCTGCATATGGCTAGGATTTAGGAACTCCAGAAATACAAAATTCGCATCGATAAGGAAATGTATTGCAACGTCCTCAACTCTTTCACCAGACACCTTTACAGGAAAAATCTAAACTTATTATAGGAAACGTCAAGACGATCATAAAAAGCGAACCAGAAGCCATCAAGACAGACGCAACTACAGGGATGTAAGAGAAAAAAGACACACGAAGAAGTGTTCAATTATTTCAGAGGAGTTTAAATATTGTATCGTATTGCTAACACAAAACTGAAAAGGGACGTTTGTCAAATGTGCAATGGTCAAAAGAACAACCGACGCACACGTCACACAAACCCATTCGTCAAAAATTTTGCAGACGTCAAACTACAGTAGCTAGCATCGATTATCAATGGGAACAAGTTTAGCTGATATTTCTCATTTGTCAGCGTACACTCGTGGTTACAAATATTTGTTTTATGTCATTGACTTATTTTAAAAACTATTTTGGGTAGTTCCTTTGACTTCTAAAACAAGTCCAGCGTTGGTTTTAATTTGGATTCCCAAAACGGTTTATCCAGAAATTTAATTATTAGGACTTTTGTCTGCAGTTCTAGGATTATTTTGGATATAATTCGCAATACCCTAAGTACTTTCTTTTACATGTTAACTTCGTAATCTAGGGAAAGAAATTATTTGAAGAATTTTACAAAGCTGTTTACTTCTTACTCTTTTCTATTACTTATTTTAAGACCACAGAGTCGTGATATGATGATTCTCAATTAAGTGACACCAAATTATACTCTTAACACTGATGCAGATGTGCAACCTATTGTTGTAGGCCCTAACGACACTTTTAATGGTTGATTTGTTCAGCGTCAAGATTTTCGTGGAGCCTTATTACGATTTTCGTGTGTAATTCCTCTCAGTCACATATCTGAGTTTTGCAGAAATGTTCGAAAGGTTACTTTAGGGACCAAGCATACAGTAACATTAAACCGTAAGCTCCCAGTGAAACTAAAACGATGTAAATTTGGTGCAGCTACATCTGAGGGTACGGTTGTGTTAGAAATATTAACATTGTAGATGCCCGTGTAATCCCCTTCTTTGACTACAAAATCACGTCTCTTGTCGCTTATGCAGTCTGGAACCGCTTCAACGTTGTTGTTTTGCGCATAGATGCATACCCAAGAAGTAATAGTGCGGGACAATTTACTTGGCAAATAAGTATTCAGCATGGTCTTAACGCACCAAGGTGTGTTTGTGGCGTTTTGAAATATAAATCGAGACAATGACCAAACACCGAGTAAAATGATATTGACAACTTAGAAGCGACTGAGGTTTCGTTGCGGTTAAACGGTTATCAGGGACCCTCTGAAGAAATTTCGCTTAATTTTGAAATCAATCACATCTACGTGCATATCATAACCTGTGTTGTATATGGACCGGCATAAAAACATCGACACGAGTCTGCAGATTTTCCAACACGAATTCATGAACTACCCGATTTATTACTTGTCATTGGAACATCTTGAATTGTTCCGATAGTCTGCTGTCGACATACACTTTCATGCACGTGTTAGTGTAGCTCCAGCTGGTTGTTATTGATGTTATGCTGTGTTATTGATGTGATACTTTCTGAAGAGACTCTGTTGCTGGAGTCTGCTGGTGGTCGAATGAAGGTCAAAATTCATAATTAAACGTGCTACATCGTTCAGTAATAATCTGAAATTTATACCGAACACTTCATTCTTCTGGGCTTTAATAGAACTTATTCAGGATTATTTTGGATTCAGTTCATAATACTGTATGTTCCTCTTAAATATTCATTTTTGTAACTTTGATAATTAAATTGTTTCTTAAGTTCCACAAAACTTGTTGGTTTTGCTTCTTTCTGTTACTTAGTTTATGACTACAGACTCGTAACACATTGCATATGGAGTGTATGTGTTCGTAAGAAATCCTTTTATATCAGATTGAAACAATGCAGAGTGACTTGAGTCCAATGAAAATAAATGATACCTACGATTTTGTAGCGCAAACATTGTAACTTTGTTGCATTTACATTAAACTTGGATTGTTTTGTGCCAAACCAAAGATTGAGAGAGAGAGAGAGAGAGAGAGAGAGAGAGAGAGAGAGAGAGAGAGAGATAAACTTTTCTGTACTAGTTTGAAAACGGCAACACTTAAGCGCATTTAAGTTATGCATTATTCATGGAGCATTTTTACCTGAAAAGAAAAAATTGTGTCTCTCTGTAAAAAAAAAAATATATATCAGAGTGATTCTTGTTCTCTGTAATACCACACGATACATTGTGAAGAGCGATAGAACAAAAGTGATTCGTAATCGATCACGCATTTGACACATTAGTTTTGCCTGAAGCACTAAATCCAGGAATAAGCATGCTAAAGGGACAGCAAAGATACAATGTCTCCCGGCATTGATGACCTGACCCTTTTCAATCACTTTGAGAGCGAAGGATGCAGCCTTAAATTTCGTGTACTTTGAAATATTTTGAAACAATTACCAAGAACAACAGACATTTAAAAATATTTTTAATATGTTCACGTTGAAACAAAAACGTATTTACATTACATTTTCATAGTTCACGAGTTTTATTTCATAGTGCAAGAAAAGTGTGACATTTTAAGGAACAAAGTTCATATTTTGTTTTGTTCCTTTATTTTATTTCAAGGTACAACACAAATATACTCACATTTCAAAAGCAGTTCATGTTCTTTTCTTGCATGATATATAATGTTCACATTTCAAATAAAGTCCATATTTTTATCGTGGCACATAAGAGTTACATTTCAAAATTAAAGTTCATGTTTTGTTCATGGTATAAACAAGTTACATCTTATACAAGAAGGTTCTTGTATTCGTGCCTTCATCAGTCATACACAGAGAGACGCACACACACCAACACACACGATTACCTATTGCTTTCCATGTGTCTAATCCAATACTATTCTCGTGCTTTGCCAAAGATGTTTTGAATAACGCTATTATTTCTTAAAGTCGTATAAGACTTGATGTATGTGTGATTTTGTGTTAGTAACCATCACATTCACCTATTCTTTCCACTCATCTGTTTTATTTTGTAATGGTGAGTATTCAGTGATAAGAATAATCATTTGTTGGTAAGGGTGAATATTGGTTATCCTACCCATTAAATATTTTACATCCCCTTTCACTCAAGTTAATATGTTCATATATTAAATAGAGTGAAATGAATTGTAATTATGTTTGATAGTACTACTTAATTATTGTGAAGGAATTTTTCGTACTTAATGTCAATACATTATATGTGAATGAAAATATGCTGCAAACCGCATTACCAGTAAAAAGTAGGCCTGGGCGTTGATTAGTAAATATGGGTGCCGGTTGGTAAGATTGTGTATTGTTCAGTAGGTGTGGGTGATGGCCAGGACTACAGTAGGTTGGTCATTAGAAGTGTGCGATGATAGGTAACACTGTTTTGGTTAGTGAGCCTAAGTGCCGGTCAGTAAGACGTTGTGTTATTGAGAAACTTTGATTATTGGTTAGTATCACTCAGTCTTGGTTTGTAGATGTGGGTTATGGTCAGTAGTGGTGGATGTTGCTCAGTAGGACGGTAGGTGTGGGTACTGTCCAGTAGGCATAGATGATGGTCAGTATGTTGTGGGTGCCTGATCAGAGATCAAGAGATGGGCCACTTTATTACTCTTTATGAATAAGCAGACATCATCTGAAGGCATTTAAGGAGTGGTTTTTGACATATATTTACAAGCCTTTTAACTAATATTGGCATTTACCAAAATAAACCATGAAAAGATGTTTACCTTAGTCAGAGTGCCGTTTCTGTATTTAACAAAATTTCATTGTGTTGTCAGTGTCTGATAACTGAAAGTTAGAAATTGTTATTATTTTAATTTGTGCTTTTTGGCTATTGGTTTCTTAGGTCTTTCGTGGGGAAAAATGACTTTCATTTTAAATTCAGTGCCAATGTGTTCAATCCCCAACAAATAAGTTTTTCCTCTGAATTTCGTGTACATTAGACTCGTGCGAAACAGTGGACCTATTTTCACCTTCTTTTGAATATTTGATACTTAATTCAAATTAAGACAACTGTTTGGGATGTGTCACCAAAATATAACAAGATACACTGATTTTAACGTAATTATATACAGAGGCAAGAGACATTAGGTGATGATATAACAAACTAATAAGCAGGCAAGCTAATTAATACTTGACAATACAATGTTCAGCTTCGGCTAACTAAGTAGATTAAAACTGCTTTCCAACTCCGAAGAGTTTCTATCTGCAAACAAAGGTACTAATATTCGCATTGGTACATTTCCATTTTGATCTTTGGCAGGCGTATTCAAAAGTTTTTAAAAATATACAAGATTGTATTTTGTGATTACAGTGACCCATGTCTTGTTGACAGATGGAGCAATCGGAGTGCAACTACTATTTGCATACTTAATTTATTTTACAAATATACAAACACACAAATATATGTATAATAAAATAACAAAATCTGTATTAAAATTAATATGCTTTTGAATAACGATGAATCTACTCATTCGTTACCAAATTTTCAATTTTTAAATAAGTAGTCATATTCTTGCATACGTTAATAGTTTTTATCTGCCAGATTCAAAGCTCTTCAATTTCATGCTTGAAGTTTTCCATGTCAAGCTTATGTCTGTGTTTGGTCCTGATGAAAACCTCGTTCCCGTTAGCACAATATCTTTGCTTGGTCCTGTTGAAAACCAAATTCCTTTCACCACGTTTCCTTTAGCACGATATGTTTGTTTGGTTCTATTGAACACCACATTCCGTTTAGAACAATATGTTTTTTGGTCCCGTTCAGACCACATTCTCTTCAGCACAAAATATGTTTGTTTGGTCCTGTTGAAAACGAAATTCCATTTAGTACAATGAGAACAGTGTAAAACGTAAACCATGATTTGTTTTAGTATCGTCCTACTATAAACATAATGCTTTACTGTTGCTTGAAATCCTGAAAAAAAGACTCTTTATGTTTCCAAAGTTACAAAAACATATTTTATAGGAACAACAGAACTGGTGTTTAACAGTAAGTTTCAGAAACATGATATACATCAACCTAAATGTCGACGATACAACATATGTATTTATAGCTCACACATGTATACATATAATCCCCTTTAAATCCTGACACTACACAAAGTCAAATAATACGGCAACGTGTTGTATCACTTGAAAAAAAGACTTTTGAAAACATTAAGATAATGTCGTAGACAGTGAAATTGATTTCAACTTGATCAGAATACATACGTTGACTTAAGTCACTTTAAGTTGACAACAATGTTTTTTTTCTCCTCTACTTAGTTCCAGAGTTATACTGAAATTTGGTGTTCACGAATGTAGTACTTTTCGCTACATTTTAAAAACTTCACTAAATGTTTAACAGTTTCCTGGTCTTCTTACAAAATCTACACGATTTTCAATAAATCAAAATAAGTCAAAATAACTAAATCTTTTCATAATAATAGTTCAATAAATGGCATCAAAAACGTTTTGGAAATCAATAGATAATATAAGTTCTAGAACATTTAACTTTTTAGTTTCGAAAAGAAGGTCATGCTCATTTCCTTTATTTTCACATATAACGCAACTTGATCTAAAACCATTGTGGTCTTCAGTAATTAATGTATACATCATCGTTTTGATTCTATTACCTATGCATGAAGATGCAGTCATAAACAACGTTCAATGAAGATATAGGCCTCCATGTTCTTAGAAAGTCTCTGTTTTCCTTCTATCAGGATTGGGTCAACAAGTAATAATTTCATGTTTGAGTAGCTGAGGACCATCCTGTTATGACTGCAAGTAAGAATTCCCTGTTTTTCAGTAAGTTAGGGTCATCTTCTCATGATTTCAGGTAATAATTCCCGGTTTATGAATAACTGAGGGCATGGGTTAGGGTTGAGTAACCGAGGGCATGGGTTAGGTTTGAGTAACTGGGCGCATGGGTTAGGATTTAGTAACTGAGGGTATGTGTTAGGATTGAATAACTGAGGGCATAGATTAGGGTGGAGTAACTGAGGGTATGGAGTAGGGTTGGGTAACTAAGGGCATGGTGTAGGGTTGAGTAACTGGGGGCATGGAGTAGGGTTGAGTAACTGAGGGCATGGAGTAGGGTTGAGTAAATGAGGGCATGGCTTAGGGTTGAGTAACTTTGGTCATGGAGTAGGGTTGAGTAACTGGGGGCACGGCTTAGGGTTGAGTAACTGAGGGCATGGAGTGGGGTGAGTAACTGAGGACATGACTTAGGGTTGAGTAACTGAGGGCATGGAATATGGTTGAGTAACTGAGGGCATGGAGTAGGACTGAGTAATTGAAGGCATGTAGTATGGTTGAGTAACCGAGGGCATGGATTTGAGTTGGGTAACTGGGGACTTGGATTAGGGTTGAGTAACTGAGGGCATGGATTAGGGTTGAGTAACTGAGGGCATGGAGTAGGATTGAGTAACTGAGTGCATGGATTAGGGTTGAGTAACTGAGGTCATGAGTAGGGTTGAGTAACTGGGGTCTTAGAGCAGGGTTGGGTAAATGAAGGCATGGCTTAGGATTGAGTAACTGAAGGCATGGCTTAAGGTTGAAACTGAGGCATGGAGTAAGGTTGAGTAACTGGGGGCATGGCTTAGGGTTGAGTACTGAGGGCCTGTCTATCAAGATTACCTAATGTATTCAACTTAGTATAAATCATCAGATATCATCTAACAAAATTAAAGAATTCAACCGTAAAACCATCTATTCTAAGACTTTTCTGTTTTACATATTTTGTATTGCATTCACTAATTCTTGAAAAAGTATTTTCCGTTCACGATATTATGCATTTGCATCATCCTGTTTCCACATTATTTGCTTTCAATTCAACATCGACTTAAATATCTTCTATATTCACATTTTTATTGTATCATCAAGATAAATTTAATTACCTTCTTTACCTAGTTTCTATAGTCAAGACTGAAAAAATAGAAGAGGTTTTCAGAAAAGTTAGAATATATTGTCGTTGACCGTAGCATCACCACGTTTTTTGTTCTTGAATCCTCTAATTCCTCTGTCTCCTTAATCACTTTATCTATTTGAACACTTCTTATACTCATACTATTTTCATAACTTCGTGTTTTAATATTTCGAATTCATATTCAAATTTATTTTTTGCTATTTGACTTTTTCACATTGAAAAATAGTTTACAGTATTTCCCTTCATAATTAATTATAATATTTCTGAAAAGCTGATTATTTATATCTAGTATATTTATTGTTTGAAAATCTATGTTGTTTATTTCAGCTCTAAATATAAGTTTAACTTCTTGAAAGATATTATTATTAGCTTAACATATTCTTTTCCTATTACTAATGGGTTATTGTGTTTCTTCTCCTCACATCATATCTAAGCTATTGTTATATAATAATGGCAGACTGGTTAGATCGATAAAACAGTAATATATGGTTGCTTCAGTTGTCATGTTCAACATATGTTCCGACTTGAAACAGAAATCCAGTCTAGCGTGTTGTTTGAGATTCCTCCTTTGCCAAGTATATTACTTCATAGTTCCACGTAAAACTTTTCATTCATCTTTGACATTTGTTGTATTAGGTATATACAAAATATTGTTTCTTGCATTGGGATTATTTGTGTGAATGTAATTTTGTAAATCAGTCCCAACGTCGAATATCAAATTAAAATCCATGCGGATAAAAACGGATTATGTTTTTTTAAATCACGTATTTTTGTATATGGGTCATACAAATATGCTTGTCAGATTTGTTTCCCCTGAATTTTAACATCTACTATCAACATAATTGCCTTCAATAACCCATTCAACCCGATTTGTCTTAAATTCAGTATTACTATTCAAAATAATTGCTGCTCCTCCACTCTTGTTTCCGTAGGAACTGAAATATGACTTCGTGTCTCCATTCTTCCCGTATATAAGATTCTATAGGAACTTAAAATGACTTCTTCCCATTCGTCCGTACGTAAAATCGAGGTAAACATGTATCTTAATCTGAGTCTAAGATATTGGAATTTCCCCATGGAAGAACCTGTTATTCCTGATGTTTCCTATGTTCTTTATTGTAATTGTAGTAATAAACCTTATTTTGTTAACAACCTATTGCTCTAGAAATTTACTTTTGACCCTCATTCTGGTTCTATTTTTGTGTTTTAGCTTTTTATAGAGTGTTGTTTATTTGAGAAATTACTCATTCTTGCATTAAAATCTTGTGTGTGTGTGTGTGTGTGTGTGTGTGTGAGAGAGAGAGAGAGAGAGAGAGAGAGAGAGAGAGAGAGAGAGAGAGAGAGAGAGAGAGAGAGAGAGAGAGAGAGAGAGAGATTTATAACGTAGCTTTGACAATTTTTCATTCATATCGCTACGATTTTTGAAGTGTGGCAGTTTATAGTGATGTCTAGCACTGAGGCATCATGTCGCAGACACACAGCATGATGTCCAAATCCAGTCACATTATCCTGACACCAGACCTAAGAACGCTCTAAACACTTACGCCACCGGGACGGTCCCAAAATCTTTAGTAGAATCAGACTTATTGTTGTGTTCAGTATTTCATTTGGGTGGAATTATTTATTCAAATTATTATTAACTGGAAATACCAAGTGCTCATCAATAATATTCTTGGACTGGAACATTAATTTGAAATTATAGTTATTTCAGACAGGGACATGTTTGGATTGTATTATTGTGATACATAACAAAAACTGTTAGCACATCGCCACACTATAGGCCACTGACACATTAGGAAGTTCAAGACTACAGGTACATCGACACATTCAATATTAGAACTTATTTGGAACACCGCTGGAATTCAGTTGAAACTTTATACATTTGAACTTGTGATAAAACGTGTATGACTATTTGAGATTTAATACACAATACTGTAAGTTCTTTTTAAATTTTCACATTTGTATTCTAGGGAAATAAACTATTTGTTGAATTGTACAAAACTTATTGGTTTTCGCTCTTTTCTGTTTCTTAATTTAAGACTATAGAGTCGTAATAGAAAATGGAGGATCGTCCAAGGGATTCGAATTTCTCTAATATATTTCAGAAAACTTTGTTCTTGAAATTTAATTGCACTTTGTTTGGGAAGTTTCTAAGTAACACGTATTATTTCAGATATGTAAGAAATATATAGTGAAACCAACAAGCTTTCAAAATGTCCTCTAAAGTGGAGAACTAGGAAAGGTTAGAATCCCTGAAAAAGGATGAATTACCAGCTTGTCAGACAACATGATCTCTCTGAGGCGAAGGCTTCTTTAACGAGGCAAGAAAAATATTCTGGTCCAATATTTGGTAGGAAAAAAAACATTTGGGATAAAAGTGCTTTAGGTTTAATTAGTAAGTCTCTATCGGGCTCTGACATAAAAGAAATAGAATCAAAATAAAGGACAAGAGGGAAATAGAGTTAAGAAAGCTTCGGTTGCAGAAAGAAGTAGAACCGCATTTGCAGAACGAGAGAGAGAGAGAGAGAGAGAGAGAGAGAGAGAGAGAGAGAGAGAGAGAGAGAGAGAGAGAGAATCCAATTGGAGAAGGAGGAAAGAGAGAGAGACAAATGCATTTGTAGAAAGAGTAAAGAGGAAGAAAAATGCCGCTACAGAAGGAAGAAAAATGAAGAGATGATAGACAAATACAAATGTAGAGAGAAGGAGAAAAAGAGGAGAAGGAAATACAAACGCGGAGAGAAAACGAAAATGATGAAAGGGTATTTCAATTTAGATTAAAAGAATTAGAACTGTCAGAATAGAAAACACTGCCCCCTACACACAAGTTAAGTTTCTTATGTTACTATAAATGATAGGTTAGTACCTCCTTTTAAGAAAAAGAAATAGATTAATATTTTCCTTATTTTGAAAAATTGCAGAAAATTTTAAATTTGCAAGGGAGCATTGGACTCTATTATTACAAAGTATACTTTTTGGCAGAGCTCGTTAAGTCTAAACTTCAGTCAGTACAACAAAGTGCAGATTATCATGTGGCTAAGGAATGTATCTTAATGGGTTATGAGCTGGGACCTGAGACATATCGACTAAAGCTTAGTAACTGTTAAAAAGAAACTGGACAGACCGATGACGAATTTGCAAGAGAAAAAGAACAATTATTTGATAAGTGGTGCTCAGTTAAGAAGGTTGGTCAAGACTATGATAACCTCAGAAAACTCATATTAATTGAAGAACTGAAGAACTGCGTTCATGATGACATTAACATCTATCTTGACAAGCAATAGGTCGAAACTTTAAAAAAAAATGATGCTTGTAGGCTGACGATTATTTCTTGACTCACGGTTTCTTTTGTCAGTAAGTCTTCCATTCAGCAGTTTATTGGTAATAAGCCATTTCAGTCTCATACAAGCACTTCTAATTCTCAATCTGGCACACCTTTAAGACAGTTGCTTTGAATCACTCCATTTTCGACGTTGTAATTGTAATTGTGAGGTATCTGTTGGGGACGTTGTAATTGTAATTGTGAGGTATATGTTGGGGACAAGAAGATTAATTTAATACATTATTATTTTATTAGAAATCTACGAAACGAGTTTAATAATTGCCATGCTTAGCACACTTTTATCATTTTCACACGACAGGACACCCAGATGATTCATTCAAGAAACCACGCATCACACGAGTTAGATTCGCATTCTCGAAAGTCCCGTTCTGTGTGACGTCATAACTTATTGTCACGCAGAAAATCAAGAATTAAATCCATCATGAAAATATGAGACTGCCGCGTTTTCTTCAAACACGTCGAGTGGGGGCAACGTAGAACTGGGGGGTAGAACTAGAAAGTCTCAAGCACTTTCCTTGATAAAAATGTAGTAATGGTGCAATTCTGTCTATCGTATGTCGTCGTATGGATTTCTATAACGTCTTTTTGCTTAAGTTGCGGTCTATCTATTCCAAGATAGATGCTGAGAGAGTTGGCATTAATAGTACAAAATCATTAAAAAAAATTATTTAAAATAAATATTAATCAACTCTGAAGAATTATTAAGTAAATAATATGTGTATATTTGAGAGGAAAGTATGTCTTAAACCCAAATGCTTTATACAAAGCAAAAATTTGAATGGCTTGTTCAAAATCGAGTACATTCATCCTTACAAGAGCTTTCTTGAACACTGTAATACTTAAATTCTTGCTGAAGCTGTTATTTCCACTTTGATTATCGGCATAACACCGTCAACCATCGTTTGTCTAGGTGGTGGGGATGGAGGCGGTGGCGGTGGTGGAGATGGCGTGAACCTATCCTGCAAACCACTAACGCCAGGTAGTTGGAGAATTGTCCGGACATCCACTTCACGGACAGAACCGTACTGAGTTTGTGGCCGTGAGGTTCCGGCGGACACCAACTCTGGAAACTGCCGGTTTCCACTAGCTGTTCGAAGATTCCTGTGCCATGAAGCGAATGCATCATCGCGAGGTGACATCTTGACTCTCTCTGTCAGACGACGTCCTGAAAGAAATCACATTTTATCAAGGACGATGACATATGTAAACTTTATTTTAAAAATTTGGCTGATGAGACTGAGGCGAGTTGGAAAAGCATACTTGTAAACGAAAGCGTACGGCTTTCAACATCGCTGCAACTCTTTGCTTAAATTATTGCTAAAGATGCAAAATATGAATCCGAATCAAATAAATGGAAGAGGTGATGCGTCGAATTGTTATACGTATATTAGGAGCCACCAAAAAGAATCAATATGTTATAAAGAATTCTGTGTTACAATGACAGATCACACTTTTATAAGGTACAGCATGATGAGACGTTATAATTGTTAGTTATTACCGGACGCCATCAGACCCAATTTACCAGGGAAATTATAGATAACATAGAAACGCAACGTTTACCTTAAAACTTCTAATATCATTTGAGGTCTGAAGTCTCCATCTTCTTACAGAAAAATATGGTTTAAATATATCGAACTGTTTTTTTGTTTTTTTTTACACACACGCATATGTAAGACTTGTTACCTGTGCCTACAACCTGCGCCTGTTGTATTTCTTCATAAAACGCTTTGGCTTCTCTTGGCGTCAGTTCCTTCGGACAAGAAATAGGATTGGAATAGGTCAGGGTTTTACTTCTAGCCAGCGAAAAGGTCGCACCTCTGGCAAGGCGAGCCTTCTGCTTATGGAAGGTGTGCCAAGCGTCTACATTGTACTGATCGTCAACGGCTAACGTTCTCTGCTTCGTTAAAGGGTCACAAGTGTAATTCTCAGACCGAAACAACTGACTGGTTTTGGGTTTTAATGGTGATCTAGGTGAATGCTGCGATTTTACAGGTACAGAGGGGATTGGCTGGTGATGTGATGCTGAAAACTTGGAAATATTAGGCTGTGGTTGGGGCTGAAACTGAGCCGGATATTGTGAAACTTGATGGTTGATACTGTGTTTGCTGATTTTTGGTGCGATATCTGGGTTGTGCTTCATTTTGGCAGCAACCGTATAGTTTTGAGGCTCCTTTGAAAAGTTCCCTGAAGTCTCTTGTTTTTCATCTGTGTCAGCCATGGAAAAGTCATTATTGTCATATACAGCAGTATTATCTCCCACTTTTGTGTTATCGCCCTTCTTATTGATATAACTTCTGTCTTCTTCTTTGGGTTTTTCATCCCTCGAAACTAGGACTGCTGGGTCCCATTCGTACTTACTTGTATTATATTTGAAACCATCGTTCTCATCATAGGTGAGAATAAACTCTGGTCTGTCTGCCGTCGTCTGATACGGGTCCGGCTTTTTTTGCTTATTAAGGGTTGTCCTTGTTCGTTGTCTTGCTATGATAACATCCCTATGACTATTCTTCTTCGCACTCGTCTGCTTCTTTTCTTTTGAATCTTTTATCATATCTAAATAATTCCTGTACTTTAGCCCTGCTATTTGACCCATATTTAAATCGTTGATGGGCATGTGCCCACTAGAATTAGAAAGGGATACTTCAGTCCTTTTAGATCCCGCTGATGCCCTTGTGTCCTCATCTCCCCTGTGATTTGGAGCTAGAGAAGTCCCACACATATCGAGAGAGAATCCTATCATATGTAGTCCTTTATCAAATCGCTTTTGTAGCAAATGATACGCTGCTGCCACTGCGTTTACTTTTCGTTCTATCACTGAATAAAAGACGTCATTCTCCATAAAATGGAACACCTTTGTCATGTAATTCAGGATGCAGCCTTTTGGAATTGGCGGGAAAAGTTTCCCAGTCGGAGGCTGACGTGTGATGATTGGCTCTTCATAACCATGTCGCATCCAGGGATGAACTAGTATATCGTCAACCTTGATCCGTTGCTTGTCGTCTGGCAGCAGCATTCTACGAAGCAAATCGGCACATTCTGAAATTGTACATATTACCACTTTGATACGGTGTGTCAAACAAGAAATTGGAACTTCTTTTGTCTGTTAAAATTCTTTTCCCACTGAGTTTTTTTTATTTATTTATTTATAGATTTATTTACTTACTTATTTACCTGCATGACTTTGCAAATAAAAAATTCTGCCTACTTTTAAATATCTGAAATGAACTGAACTAGTCATTCCCTAACCCCCAACACTGGCCTTGCAAAAGAAGTGATTCCATCATAAATCGTCCCAGAAAACTGAAATGTCTTGGTTAGCTGATTTCTCCGTTCTCCTTAAAATCAAAGCTTTCATCAATACAAAACTTTTAATGAATGTTGTGATCATCAAAAGGGCTTTTCTTTCATGTCCTTTAAACATATGTCCACCGATTCGTACGTTGATGTTCGACATTAAACGTTTTAAAATTGTCATCAGGTATTATTTTAATTGTTGTCAAGCAGAAATAAAATTTAACACAGTTTAAAAATATAAATATTGCTAACTAGAATACACACACATACTGGTGACTCTTCTTATAAATACAGATTTCAATCAAGTACCTTTTAATCATGGAACGATTCTAATGCTTTACCATCAAAACCAAGTTTTTGCTTCAAAAATCAAGCTGTTTGCATGTGATGTTTGGTTCTTAAATTTGAGTTTTCCTTATAGGATTATTGAACATGTGTGTATAGATTAGTGTGGGGAATTGTGGTGTGATGGACCAAGATACAGTAAAGTATAGTACAACACAACACAGCGTTGTACAGTTTCATACAGAACGCAGCGTTGTATAGTTTCATTCAGATTGCAGCGTTGTACAGTTTTATACAGAACGTTACTACACTATATGTATATAATAAAGTATAGTTTAGTTTATTGTTGTATGTTTATTGACACAATGTGTATGTGTAGTAAAGTATAGTCTGGTTGACTGTTGTATGCTTATTAACGAAATTCGTATAATACAGTATAGTCTGATTTGCTGTTGTAGACTTATTGACAAATGTGTATGTGTAGTAAAGTATAGTCTGGTTTACTGTTGTAGGCTTATTGACAAAATGTGTATGTGTAGTAAAGTATAGTCTGGTTTACTGTTGTAGGCTTATTGACAAAATGTGTATGTGTAGTACAGTATAGTCTGGTTTACTGTTGTAGGCTTATTGACAAAATGCGTATGTGTAGTAAAGTATAGTCTGGTTTACTGTTGTAGGCTTATTGACAAAATGTTTATGTGTAGTAAAAGTATAGTCTGGTTTACAGTTGTAGGCTTATTGACGAAATTCGTATGTGTAGTAAAGTATAGTCTGATCTACTGTTTCCAGCTTCTGACAATGCAATGAGTTAATTACCAAATATATCAAATGTCAAAATGTTATCGGCTCTTTATTTATCATTTACCATTGAATTCCAAGAAATCAATATCACCAAGAGGAGCTTGCAGCTTTTAGACAAATGCACATCTGAAGTAAGGCCAAGCTGTATATATCTGTAACCCATATAACATCCATCAATCAATGAATTAACGTTCTTTCAACAATATCTAACATATACAGATTTTTTTTTAAATAGCCAGTATAAAAAGTGAGAAAAAGGAGGTCATTTTATTTTCAAACTCCAACTCTTTGCAAGATGTATATTTAGTATAGTATAGTATAGTATAGTATAGTATAGTATAGTATAGTCTGGTTTGCTGTTGTCAGCTTATTGACAAACTGTGTATATGTTGCGAAGTGTATTACCATCAGATATTCCTTCTGGCATTGTGCAGCCTTTCAAGATGATAGAATGAAGCTGTGTAAAATTGTTGGATGGCGTTGGCACAAAGGGCAGCTCACCCGTTAGCATGGCAAACATACACACGCCCCTGAAAGAAATAGACCATAACATGCAGAAATGTTTGCTAATTTCCGTCTCAAATAATCAGCTCATGAACGTTGAAGTCCCCTGCAGCCTACTAATGCACATGGGACCAGATTTCATTCCGGTTTACATGAGGTGAAGCAAATGAAAAAGCATGGATCCCCAAATTCCCTTTGGATAGGAGGCCGGTCCAGGTCATGCTACCTTGATATGATGCTCGCCGGGAGATCATACAACTCTTCACCAGAGTTTCAGACTGCAGTTCAGCTCTGAGCCAGTTAAAGTGAGATCACCTTTCAAATGTAAACTTACTCGTGATTGGTTCACACATACAAACACACACGGTGGCATTCTACAGATTCGTATTTTGCATGGGGTTAGATTTTTAAAGAAAAATAATTTCCTAGGTTTACCTCGCTGTTTACACTGGCTGTTTTAAAAGACCTTGTATATCCTAAGTATTGTTAAAAGAACGTTTAATTCCCTTTATTTTAGTGTATGATTGATTGGCGTAATTTTGGTTAAAGAGTATACATCTTGGCCTTACTTCAGATGTCCATTTATCAAAACTGCTAGCTCTGCTTGGTCATTTTCACTTCCTGCATTTCAATGGCAAATTGTTTTAAAAAGCAGATAACTCGTTTTGCTTTCTATATATTTTGTAATTCATTATCGCACTTTCAGAAGCTGGCATTGTCTAGTCTGGCAAAATTCGTTTTCCATATTTTAATATCTGCAGGAGATATTGTAATTTAGACAAATTCGGGCTGATTTTAAAAGTGAATGTGAGCAGCCATTTTGGTTAGCTGTGTACTTAGATCATGTCCAATTTCCATAACTACACTATCCAAAGCAATTTCAGTTACAGGGAATGAGAGTAACATAGAAGTATACACACATTCTCTCACTTGTGTGTGTGGCAAAATCCTGTCACTCTCTCAGAAGTTCAGAATATTTTTAGAGCGCCGTCCTCCTTTAGTTCAAACTCAGTCTCCAAAGTTGTATGATCTCCAGACCTGGTGTAAAGTACAGAAAGGGCGCTTAAGAGAGTTACATGTGAAGCACGATGTAATGAACTGCAAGGGACTCTAAGCCATCAACTCAAAATACTAATCTCTATCCAAATGCTTTTATTGCAGGTGCGCGGTTTTACCGGTATACCCGTTTACTGTGGTATTTTTCTCCGGTGATACGTATCACGGTACTTTTTCCGTAGTAGTAAATATACTGAAATTTCCGATCAATCTTGTTACAAATTTAGTCACATTACCAGCATCGTTTCATTTTACATGACAAATAATTCAAAATTTAAATTTAATTTTCTTCCAAACATTTGTATTCTGTCACAAAATTAATGTTGATTATTACAAACATAATTATACTTATAATCCTTTAATCACATGTTGGACACGTGTCACCTATGCCAACGTACTGCCCAAATGAGATATTGCAAAAGATATTTGAGCACAATCCAAATTTTTGGAAACCTTTTTGAAAATATGTCATTTGTTAGTTATGTAATTGCGTATATTAATGTCTTAAAAAGTGTACTCCTTTTTGAGACTACGAATAATCCTAAGATGTTTTCTGATTGAATTTTACGTAATTCCTTAAGTCCACTAAATATTTTTGATTTGTTCAGCAAATGTGCTTTATGTTTACTGACCATCTCTGATAATTATCTGGACTGTATGTTAGCATCGTACACAAAGTTTCCCTGCTTATTATATCAGCAATGTAGTAAATTGTAGGCTTCAGTGTCAACACTTCCTATTTTTATCAACAAACTCTCTAATGTCAGCAAAATGTCTTTTACAGGGTGTCAGCTATATAGTGTTACCTTAATCATCCCAGTTTTTATACAGTTGTTAGATGACAACACATACAACAATTAACACAGACAATGCACATTCGTCGAAAAGATTCTGACGAATTAATTTTCGATGGGTTGGTCTGTAATTATGCTTCGACCTCAGTTAGTTTATCTTGTTTTATCTCAAGATAATTAATTTTATTTCAAATATTATATGGTGTTATTTTGCAATAAATCAGATCAAGACACTTTTCCAGATTTTTTTTTTAAATAAAAAAGGTCAGCCCCTGCCCCAGAACATTAAATTGCTGTTCCCTACAACAATTGCGGTATACCGTGTTACATAAAAAGGCATGTTCAGAAATACGGCGGCACAAAATTGTTCGTAGTACTCAGCATTATGACACATGCATAATATTTTCATGTGCAACCTGATATAAAAAAAGTCAGTAACAAAGTTTGTTCTGGGTAACTACTGACAAGTTAATCTTATGTCGCTCATAGGACACAATTTTTCTATAATTCAACATTTTTGCAGAAAAAAACTAAGTTGGTAAGCACGCCCTATATCTACACAGTTTGGAATTAATGACACGAACTGCTAATAATTCTCTTTCATACATGTCTGCATGGCTTCATTGTATGGTCATTTTTAATCCAATGTAGCCATCTTTTATTTTTAATTGCATTTGTGATTAACATAATGAATGGAGCCATCTATGGAACCCATTTATTTTTAATTGTATTTGATGTTATCATAATGACGCCTTTCATTCTACGACACACGGCTGAATTTAGTAATAGTAATGTACTAACAAAAAAAATCGTTTTTTCCCTTTTTTGTGAAAATTGCTATGATAAGAAGTCTTTTTGTTGGTTTGTTTGTATATGTTTTCTTTTTCTTTAAAAATTATTTATGGAATAAATCTTTCTTTTTCTCTCAGGACCTTGATCACAATAATACGTCAACGAACAGAAAGAAATATTCAAGTAGGAAAATCCTGACATATTTATGTAGGAAAAGCATGAGATATTCAAGTAAGAAAATCATATATATAT